>JAJEKB010008319.1:0-22573 GCA_022393335.1 Macrotrachela quadricornifera | reverse complement strand
ATTTATTGAAAATCAATATGAGTTCTTTCGATCAAATAGTTTTTTTTATTTCAATAGAATATCATAGACGATAGAAATACTTTTTTGTCTATTACTATTAATTTACAACCATTTAACCTTTTTTAATTATTCATATACTTTTATTTTTCTTATGAATATCAAAAGATGAATGCTAAAAAGAAAAAACTAATGAATATCTTAGAATATGCCGTATATAAATATGTAATACAATCATTAGTAATTCAAAAAAAATTTATTACTTAAGTTTTTTCTTTTAATCAATTATGAAAATGTTCATAGAAGTTATTGTTAACAATACATTAATAGTCTTAATAATAAGATTATTAGTAATTATAAAATGACATAGATTTTATGTGAATAAATCTTCTATAGTAATCTTAATGTCAAATTATTTTAAAATATTTATTTTAATAAATTAATTTATTGCTATTCATCTAGATGTCGTTTTACATAAAAAAAAAACGTATTTCACTTCAATAGACTTCATACCAAGAAGTTAGATAGTGTTTTTCTAGATTTTTTTTTCGTATTAAGAGATACAGATGTAATTCAAATGATGATATACATAGTACGAGACTACAGTCGATCTTCCTCTTTAAAATTTGATTTTAGTGGAAATAGTCAAGATTTTTCTCTCATTCAAATACAATATCTTGTTCGGTTTTGAATGTTCTTTTTAAAGATGCATAAACAATTGTCTTCGTTTTTGCGGATTATTTTCATTAAAACTAAATTTTGGTGGTGAAAATTCACTCTGGAAAATATGAGATTTTTCGTTTTAGATAAAATCTATATAAACAAACAGAGTCTCATTCTAACATATATTATGCAATCAATCTCTCCTACTATCTATATCCTCATTTGAATCAGATCTATACCTCTTAATACGAAGAAGAAATGCTAAAAGAAAAAAACCAACCAGTGTTTTCATTCTAAATCTTTTGTATTACACCTAATTACTTTCAGGTAGACGTTTACATCCAAAGTTTATTAAGTTCTATTTCTGGTTAAAACAAATATTTATTTATTAAACATATAGTAGAAAAAATATAAACATGATTTTAAATTTTCTATACATTAAATAATGTTACATTATTCAGTTGTCAAGCGATGCTGCTAACATACCATACATAAGACCTATTATAAATCCCACAGAAAACATTGAAATAAATATACATATAGCAATAATCACATCTTTATAATGCCATGTCGAAGAACTAAAAATAATATTAATAAAATGAAGAATTTTTGCTAAATATTCATCATTTATATATAATGATTTACCTTCCCGTATTTTGCATCGTTCTATTTAATGATTAATCGGTAAAAAGAAAACATATACACAATATATTTATTTTCATTCTACTATTCACACAGCAGGAAATATAATGAGAAAAAAAAATTTAAAAATGATTTATTTACTATTCATTGAAAGTAAGAATATAATAAATCATTTATTTAATATCAACTGATTTTCATGATTTTTTATTTTTTATAGTTGAATTTTTTCTTTTTAACGATTTTTCTAAAAAAAATATATATATATAAAAGAAAACAAAAGTTATTTAATAAAATTTTACTTGATCGAGATGTTTTAACTGCAGGAACGGACCTACAAAAAATATATATAAATAAATGTTTAATAATATATTACTTACAATCTAGATTTTTTGTCATCATTTATTTTCATTAAATCTATATTGAAGAATATACACATATATAGAACGTATTGAAAAATATTTACTATGTTTCGAAGTTAATTTTGATTTAGTATGGTTGATATCAGATGTTGGTTTTTCAGAAGGAAATATAGAAATTGAAGTTGATTCTAATGATGATATTATTTCATTATTTGATGGTTGTGAGATAATCAAATGAGGAGAAACAGATTTATTAGTTATTATTGAAGAATTAGAATCTAATTGATTTTTATCAATTCTAATAAATTAAATTTAAGAATAGTTCAATTAAAAAAAGGTTAAATAACTTTTGATTAATATAAAAACAATCTAATAATTTTGCTTCGAGAATTTTGAAAAGTAATGATTTACAATTTCGATCAATATAAGAGAATGAAGATGTAGAAGCGAATGAATTACTACAGAAAAAAATATATATATCAATAATTAAATAATATCATTTTCTATAATCAATATTTAACCTAAAATCTGGAGATTGAAATGATGTATCATAATTATTATGATACATAAATTCATTAGTCATAGATCTATGATTTTTATTTGTATTTTTATTCCATCGACGACAACATAACCAACATCGATTTATCCAATTTTTCTTTCGTTTTTCATAATTATCATAATTCTTATTTTTTAATAAATTTTCAAGTCCATATTTCAATCTATGTAATTCTTTTTCACATATATTTCGTTCACATTCTATTCGAGCTACTGTTGGAGTTGTATTATTATCATTAGCATTTTGATTAATATTATAATTATTAAAAAATTTAACAAGATTTTTCATGATTTGAATTAATAACATCATGTGAATTTATATATTAGAAAAAAAAAAAAAAAAAAAATTGAATATTATTGCCGCTTTATTCATTTCTTCGAATAAGAAGAAATTCAACAAATAGACCATTCGACAATATGCTTGCATACGTAATTATTAAAAAAAATTTGAACAATTGTACCTTGATATTTCTCAAAAAAATATCGAATGATTTGCAGACTAATTATAAAGTTGCCAATTTATAGTTTATAAAATCAATTCTAAATCACAATCTGAAATAACGGGTGGCACATGAAGAACCGGACTTTTTTGTTTTATCTTTAACTCTGCCGGTTTTCATCAACTTTCCAAGATATATTCGTTACAATCTTGTTATACTGTTCGGCCGTTACACTTATTTTAAAACTTCTATCTTTGACAGTTTCTAGTAGAGTAAAGTGTGCTCTTTCAGATGTACTACAAAACAAGTTTCCAAAAAGCGGTATGACTGCTTGAAAATAGGATTTTCTCAAAAAGTCACAAAAACGCGTTTTTTCACGTTGTTGTGTGAATGGAAACGACTCATGTTGTCTAATGACTTTAAAATCATTTGCAGCAAGAAGCTGAAACTTTGACCTTCAAAACAAAAAAAAAATTCAAGAGAAACGGATGATTTTTGTGAAAAAAACGAAAACATGAAGCCAAAACAGTGTTTTTACCTTTAGGTGATGCTGAAAAAAATTCATCTGTCTCAGTTTTGCATGCAGAATTTCGTGCTTTTTGGAATGGATATCTCAGACTTTTTATACCACAACGTGAAGCTTTATAAATTTGAAAAAATAGGAATTCGGCTTTGAAAGTTGCAATTTTTTCCGGGTGCAGTTTGCTCTCTCATAACTCCGTTGCACGTCACTTTAAAAAAAACTGTTTGCACACAGTTTTGTAGAGAATTGACCTGGAAATCTTTTTAAAAAATGTTTGAGTCGATACGATGAAATCTGACGGAGCTATAGGAAAAACAAAAAAGTCCGGTTCTTTGTGTGCCACCCGTTACTTAACCCTTTCAGATCTACTATCTTGAATAAAATACACATTTTAAAGTGTGTTAATTATAGATTGACTTGCGAATGCAAAAGATATCGAGATGCCATTTTCTCTAGGATATAATAGGAACTTCGCTGAATGCACTTATATGAGAATTATAACTGTAATGAAATTTCTCCGGTATTACACCTACGAGTTTTTTGGGACACTTCCTCTAAAAAGAAGCAGGATAATGTTCTTTTGCGAAGTCCAAAATATCTCGGTTCTGCGTATTGAACCCAAACTAGGAGTGACTCTTAATGGTATTCTAAATGTTGATTCTGCGATACCTCTTAATCGAATTTTGACGCATATCCGTACCGCCTCCAACAGCGATGGCCAAATTACTTCTTTATTACCTCTGCAGGAAAGTACAAATGTAAACCCAAAATGAGTTTTAGAGATGTTTTCAAAAATTATGCACTGTCCATACTGAAATATAGCGAAAATTAGATAGTTCTCTTTCTCATACAGAAGAGTCTAGCAAGAATAAATTGTTTGCTTGCTTGCTTGCTGGATTGCTTGTATGCTCGCACAAGGTTAAAAAAAAATATTCTATTAATATTTTCTATAAAACTTGACCAATGGGTAATCTGGACCGAGGAACTCGAATCTGATGTTATTTTTTCGAAATTCTTTTGGATCCATTTTTTGTGTACTCAAAAAGTGAGTACACTACTAAAATCGGTCAGTGTGTCCGTCCCTCCGTCCGGCCGTTTACATGATAACTCTTCACAATTACATTCGATTGAGCTGAAACTTTGTGCATACAATTGTCTCATCAATATCTCGGTCGAGTTCGAAGATGAGAACGATCCGTCAAGAAATGACTGAGTTATCCACAAAATTGTTATTATTCACCAGACCACCCCTGAGAGGGAGGGTACAGAGATTTTTTCAAAAAAATTTTTTTTTCTCAGAACTCTTTAAAATATATATGAATCGACTCAGTTTTTAATGCTGATTCCGAATATGAGATTAATTTTGAATGAAATCGTAGTTTTTTAAGTGAAATTTGCCTAAATAGGGTCCAAAAAAGCACAAAATCCGTATCCCAAGGCCAATGTGCCAAAATATGTCTCAAGTGACTAGCGGTTTTGGGCTGTTCTAGATGCATGGTTTTGTGGCAACTAAAAAGAATTATAAAATGGAAAAAATCCGAACTCGATAGCTATTTATATTCTGAGATTATTAAGAAAACTAGCTATAGCTTGTGCAAATTGCACAGTTTATTAATTTTTTTAGGGCCCCCCTCCAAAATCGATTTCTGACTTAGGATCATTGAAATAAGCTGGAATTTTCAGGGTATGTTGGGAGTAGTGTGGAGAAGCTATGGTAAAATTTTCAGCCCGATATCACGTTATATGGCAGAGATATTAATCCAACAAAAGTGAAAAATAGCTGATTTCACATCCAAAAGTTGTCTGTCTGAAATGATTTGATATGTTACATTTTTTTTTGTTAGAAAGAGCGTTTCAAAATGCAGTACATGACGGTGCCCTCTTTTCTAATCTCTTGATTTTTATGTGGATAAGGTAAATAACAAGTTGTGGGACTAAAAAACTTTCAAAAAATGGGGATTTTTTAGACTTATGTACCTGTATTTATAAGAAAAAAAAACTTAATTTAATAAAAGGACAACGTCATGCACTGCATCTTGACATGCTCTTTCCAACAAAAAAAAATTTTAACATACTAAATTATTTGGGACAGACAAGTTTTGGATACGCCATCACAAAAACCACAAATCCAAAAAAAGCAAAAAACATTTTTTCGTTTTTTAAAAATAAGCATATTTTTCAAGCAGAGGTTAACGAAAGTCATCAAAATATTTAGCCAAAAGAGGAGTGTAAGATAAAAAACTATAGTATTTCTGAAAGATCTGAAGGCGGGCTATCTTCCCATGCATTTATCTCAGTTTTCATTTTTTTGACGAAAATTGACTTTTTGGGAGGGGGGTGGCCTTAAAGAAAAGATTTATCATAATCAAAATAAGGCTTCAACTATCATATACCATTTCATAGAGAATTTCATGGGCTGCAAAGTAACGCTAAGCTATAGGGGTAAATAGGTTGCAGACAAGATTTCCTCTGTATGACAGTGTCGAAAAACTATGAAAAACTCATATATCTTGACAATGCGTCAGTGTGATATTTGTTTGTTTTTCATATTACCAATATCAATTTTTTTTAGAGTAGACAGAACTCGTAAAGAGCTGTAAAATGATGCAAAATAATATGGATAGATATGCTATGGTTAATATTTATTCAATATCACACTTGCGAAAAACCATGAAAAAGCCATATACCCTAATAGTGTGTCTGTGCGATATTCGTTTGTTCTTGATAGAGTCAACATTATTTTTATGTACTCGAAAAGTGAAATTCACGATAGATTGATTTTGATCAATCTGTCTAAAAAAAGTTCATCATTAAGCGTACTAAGGAACTGCCCCTTAGACTGTGCGGATGCCCTCTTTTTTGCCAGATAAGACGTGGTGAGGAGGTAGTTCCGAAGATTTTATTAATCTGCATAAATAAAAATTTCCTCTTTTAATTAAAGCTTGTTTCAAATTATATTTCATATTATAAACACATGTTAATTAGGTCATAACATGGTAGAAGTTTTTGAGGGTTATCTTGAAAAGGTAAAAGTGGATTATAATGAGTACAGTTGTAATAAATACAAAATCCTAACTTCTTCATAAATAAATTCACCGTTTTCTGAAGAAAATAAACAAAAACTAAAGAAAATCAAAGCAAGAATTATTGTGTATAGTGAATATTTTTTCTAATCAATAATAATTTACAGACTCAGAACTTACCTAGATTAGATAAACTTAAAATTTTCAGATCCGGACCTGACGGGCTTTATTCGACACATTCTTGGAAAACTCATCTGTCTTATTCGCTTTTTGAAGTACACATAACTCTCGGATTTAAATCCGAGGTTTCCGCATTTCTTTAGATTTTATAACTAAATCGGGCTAAAATTACATGTGTCAATAGAGAAATTGTTGATCTGTGGAATTGTATATGAATGGAAAAGATCGATATAACTGGGCGACTATAATTTACTCGACAAAGACAAATAATTAAAGTTTTGTGGAAAAAAAAGAATTTTTTAAATGTTTACTAAATTTTCAGTCAAAGTGAAAAGTATATTGATAAAAAATATACACTTCGATAGAGATATAAATTGTTTGTTTAACTATATAAAAAGGAAAGATATTTGTTTATCTAATATGTTATAACTACTCGAACTACTCGAAGAAAACGTTTCGAAATTTTTACAGAAAAAATTCTTTTTATTGCTTGTTTCACCGAAACTAACACATTTTTTAATCGGCATACCAGAGAAATCAAATGAAAACTATATCGTTGGCAAGAGTAACCAACTCTCTATTACTCATATAGAAATATAAAAGGCTGAAAAAAAACTAATGAAAGTGCATCATCTTTTATAATGTTGATTAGATGAATTTTGCACTAAAAATCCTACAATATCTCTCACACGTATGAAGAATACTATTTCGAAATATTATCAATAAAATCTTAACATCATGTGCACTCTTATACATATATCTTTTAAAAAAGAAATAATTCTATTTTTGTCTCTCTACTATGAATGAATACATCATATTAATGTCTTGTACTATGGAAAGACAAATATTCATGATCAAATATAATCAATATTTATAAATTAGTTTAATTACGTTTAAGACTAATTAGATAATTTCATTCTCTTTATTTCGCTTCATTTATTTGAAATGAATGACAAACATTCAATAATTAATTAATCAATTAAACCAATTAGACGATTCTATAACCATATACCTATATAAATACAACTCTTTTTCATATCTTCATCATTCAGGGCCCTATGCAACCATCAAGAACAATCAAGTCAAATCAATTTAATACAATACAAATCAAGGTAAGTTTGTTCTCTTGCTTTTTTCCGATTTTTTTTTCATTTTAGATTTATTTCCGAAATGTATATTTAACAACGATGTATATGTTAGGTTTACGATCCAAGGTGTTTATTACTTTATTAATACAGAGCAACTTTCGTAATAAGCGAAATGCAAACATGTCCGTGAAGGCCTGTTATATATGTATGTATGTACATGTATTGCCTTATCGATTGGCTCTGTCCATTGTGTTTCAATTTAATACAGAGAGTTTCTCTGTACGCGTGCGCAAGAAAAAACATAAAAGAAAGAGGTAATTCAAGTAAGTGAAAACGATTATCCTTTTATTTATCAAAGAAAACATCACAAATTCTTTCGTACAAATTCTATAATCTCTTGCACACTCTTAAGATTTGGATGATGTGGAGGTAATGAACTTTGGAAAATGTTAAGAGCACGTTTCGACAGTGAGAATGCTTTCGAGTAATTACCCATATTTGAATATGCAAAAGCAACGTTGTTGTAGGAAGTAACCAAATGAGGATGATTTTCAGAAAGAGTTTTTTGACTAACTTCAAGTGATTTTTCATAAAACGAAAGTGCTTTAGAATACTCTTCCATGCTGTCATACACCTCACCGATGTTGTTGTAGGAAGAAGCCAAATTAGGATGATTTGCAGGAAGAGTCTTTTGATTGATTGCAAGTCCTCTTTTATAGTACCAAATGGCCTTATTATAATCACCTTGATCTTGTTTAACAAGTCCAAGTTGATGATAATAAAGAGCTTTACCATTCTCATCGAATGTCTGTTCAAGTAATAGTGTGTACAGTTCTTCAGCTCTATCCGACTTTTTCAAGTCGAGCAACAATTTGCCTATTCGTTCCCATCCTGTCCCGCTTGCACTTTCCTGTATATATTTTGTAAGTGTTCGAAGTTGTTGATCATCATCTGATGTTAGTGTAAGTTCCACTGGATAAAGTGGCTTGTTTTTGTCGTATTGTTTAATTTTACGAATACGGAAGACGGTGTTCATAGAGAAAAGGATTTCCTCTTCCGTCTTGTAATAACTAAATTCTTTGATAGCAGCGAAAGGAGTAGAAGAAATAGAAGGATCAACAGAAATTTGAAAGAGAATCCCAACCATATCAGTTTTTGTTAAGGCACCATCGGCAAATCCGGGAGAAACTTCTTGATTTGTGCTGGTGGATAGAAAGTTGTTGAAGGACAGCAGTCCACCTTTTGTTTTACAAAGTTTATCAAAATCGTTGTTTGATAGACTTTGTCCTCGGTAAACTATTAAAGTTTTTCCGTTATAATCACTTATCTGTTGTTGATGTAATTGTTTTATTTGTCGATGAAGATCACGAATAAAGAAGTCGATATTAATGATAGTGTCTGCCTCTAGTAGACGTAGTGCACCGTTGAGCATAGAATATATCAATGAAGGGAAAGTGTACCACCAGATTGGTGAATGTTCATGATATTCAGTCTCGAATTTAGTAATATTGGTTGATGATCCATAGTCTCCTTTTCGGCAGTAAGCGACAAAATCCTTGATGGATTGTTGGTCATATTCCATTTCAAGGAGAATATCTTTGAATAGTTGGGTATACATAAATGTGGGTTCCAATTGATTTAAATCTTTATTGGAAGCCTCTTCATTCACTGGGATAAAACTTAAAGGAATGGAATCTTGGTCACATTGTTTAGCAGCCATTTGGAATGCTTCCTTAATAGGTGTAATTGATGTGTATACACCTTTAACCTTGATCCAGTTTTTGGCCCATTGCTCATGTAGATTTTTATTGGTACAGGATACGTAAACACCGTCTAGCTGAGGAATACTATGGATAAGAGGTAATATTTGTTGAGCAATTGTGCCCTCCACTATTAGGAAGATTCTGATATCATCAACTTCAGTAAGAAAATCGATGCAGTCATCTCTTTCAGTAAATACATTAACGTCGTTCACAACGTTTCTTAATTGTGTGAATGCATTTTGCCAATCTTGGTTTGATTTATTAATACCGGGATCGAGCCAAATCAATAGATAATTTTGTGGAATTCGCTTTCGAGAATTGATAGTACTGTTAGCTTTAGTTGCAGTTGAACCAAAAACTTTTGGTGTTGCGGTAATATGTGCTTTTGATTTATGTCCATCCATAATTTGTTGAACGATTTGTTAATCACCTATGTGAAATGATGTGTAGTGAATTGTTGTTTAGACAAAGAGAGTTCGCATCATTTATGCGTATCAACATACTGACGAGGGAACATATTTAAGTGTTTAATCCGTTTAGACTATATCCTTTCGTGATAAGTGGACCTCAATGAGATATGCAATACCTCAAAAAACCATGTGTCCTTAGACATTGCCTCAGAAATTATAGCCATTTTAATGAAACTTCAGCGTATAGTTCTGTATGCATCAATAAATTAAATGATATTATTTCAAGGTAGGATTTAGCCCACATTTAGGTATATTTGTGACTAGAATGCTCTGAAAAGGATTCTATCAGTTTTCATGATCTATTTTGAACCGGGATGCCATATTTATGGTTTTTGTAGAGCTTACTGAGGCACATCGAATGGTACATAAGAAGATTCGTTTTCATTATACTTTGATGTTTTGAAGGTTCTAACAATGATACCCATAGATATCATGATCATTAGTATGTCTTAAGATAAGCAATGTAAATTTCTTTTTAAAACTTTTTTCAGTAGAGTAGTTCTAAATATTCTTTGACTTTCTATATTCATTAGTATTCATCGTTGATGTCTTCCTACATCAAAATAGTCATTTGCCATAGGTCTCTCTAATTTATCAATTATAGAGCATTTCCATGTTGTTGACCTTGTGCCACAGAATAAATGGGTACCAATATGAAACTTTCTCAAAAAATGCATATTATCGAACTCTATATATCCTAAAAAAACTTCGTTGGCTACAGCGTGGTCCATTGTTATATTACCAATTTACTTCCTAATAAGGCCCATAACTAATTAATATGAAAACCGTCTTTGAAAGAGACAAAAAACTTTTTTGATTTCAGGTGCCCCGAAGGGAAGTCCAGAAGAAAGCAAGAAATTAGTTTTTTAAATAAGCATTGGGCGTCTATAAATTCTTGTACAGTTTCATATACAAATCAAACCTGGATGTTGGAAATGGAAGTTTGTGAAGAAATTAATGAAAATACAAAGTTCCTTGTTATAAGTTCATCTCTGTATCCCCTTCAAAGGCCCTGAAGTCAAAAACTGTTTTTCCATTTTCAAAGACGGTTTTCATATTAATTAATCATGGATCTAGTGTTGATTCTCAATACATGAAAATTTTCTAAGAAACTTTTGATATTGATAAAAACGTTGTCAATGCACTGACCACTTTCGATAGAAAAGTCGGTCTTTTTAGAAGGTAAATTGGTAATATGCTAATGGGTCGTGCTTTAACCAACAAAGTTATTTGTGAAATATATAAAGCTCGATAATATGCATTTTTTGAGAAAGTTTTACATTAGTACCCATTTATTCTATGGCACAAGGTTAACAACATGGTAATGTCATATAATCAATAGCATGTAAAATTAAAATAGGAGCTGTCACCTTTTAAAAACTTTCAAAGAATTATGAGTTCATATTAAATACCTTCATCAAACTAAAGTAATAAACTTTTTCTCAAAAGTACTGGTTTTTTGCTGGTATAGTCGAGAATTGTGATTGGATGACTACCGATCGTTCCAAATAAAATCTGACTAATTCTAAGTATGGGTGTGGTCGTAACTAGGGAATATTGGTAAAATGAATATTCGGATCAATGGCCGCACTCCAGCGAGGGATGTGCCTCAATAACTAGATGTTTGAGACATCTTCGATGTGCCATCGATCTTTTTATGATTCGAAGTAAAATGTAGGGGTTTAGAACATCATTCTGTTTGACTTTATTTACGATAAGATTATTTTACGTATAACAGTCACATATGTCAAGCATTTTCAATCGGAACCTTTTTGAACTTATATATATAAGAAATATTGGACAAATAATTAGAGAAAAATCAATTATAGTCAGTAATAATCCAAAAAACCAAAACATCATCTATTATCCATATTATATCTGATTTTCATCGATAAGAAATTTAAGAAAATTTACTCTAAAAATACATCGATTATATTCAATTTTTTTTTATGAATCTTCAGTCGATCATAATCGATTTTAATCTGATTATATTTCTAATTGTTTCACAAGGATGCTCTGTTAATATTAAAATCGCTGATTTATATGTGTTCTAGTTTCGGTTATTTATGAGTACCATTGACATTCAGCTTTAAGTTTGTTATTAGTCTAACAATATTTGAAATAAAATATACTTACGTAATAAAAGATTTCGGGTGTACGAATTGTCTTTTTGTGTGCTTGCAAGCAATTTTGCTGCGTATATATCGTCAACAAAATCAGTAGGTTTTTTCCAACATACTTTTTTTTTATGTGATTAATGAACCATGACATTATCATTAATGAGACAGTTTATTGCATGTATGCCTTTATCCTTACGTGTGTATCGTCATTGTAGTCTTCTTCCTCTTTTTTTTGCTCTTCTTTATGTTTCGTGTCTTTATGATGAAAAAATATTCACTAATATTTGCATACATATGTGTATTGTATTGTAATTTCGCAACCTTCTCGTATGAAAACAAAATTATAATTTTTTTGAAATGATACATGATAAATAGTAGCAATATATTGTTACATATTCGTCTGCTTCATGACAATGAATTGTCCTATTGACTATACAAAAACATTTTGCTCAGAAAAATTGATCAATAGAATTTTTGTTTTGTAATTTAACGATAAATGTTCGTTTTGGAGAATTGTATCAAGGCAAATACAAAATTACGGATAATATGGGTTCTAAGTCATAGATGGAAGCAAACTGATCCTGTTTGGTAACAGCTTCAAGACCGGCCGGTCTTTATCGGCTTTTAAAGATTTTTTGGATAGCAACGCTTGCTTGCTTTACTTTTAACGATTACTATGATATCATTAGTCCACAGATATGATCCTGAAAGTTTCTCATAAAAAAAACTTCAGTTTTTTGTATCGACTTTCACAGAGCTTTCCTTTTAAACTTATAAGGCTTTTATACCACTCTTACATGGCTATCGTAACATCAAAACAGTTAGTGTGGTCTATAACCAGATGCTAGTGACATGAGTTTCGTAACATAATTTTACAAAGCTTTTGTATTGAGATCAATATTTTATTAGAAAATAAATTTATTTCCTAATATTGACCAAAATTAACACCGGCCAAGAAAAATATAGAAGAGAAGATTGAACGGGCCAAAAATCAAAATAACATAGAAATAATGGTGCACAACTGAATTTCTTGACTTTAAGTCAATAGCGACAGCAAGAAGTAATTGTACAATCACGTAGACCATATTGAAAGAGTAAATGTTTAGAACTGACCGTGTTGCAGATGATTAATATATAGAATAGTGCCACATATTTAGAGCATTCATGTACATTATAGTTGGCGCGAATGGACGACACTTGCTGACTTCACAGATACTTTCATGCAAGAGTATGCATTACTAATACTCTGTTTTTTTTTGTAGAGTATTAATCTATCAATCTGTTTGTGAATGCAATAAAACTTAGTTACGAGAGAGCCATAGAATTCGTAACAACAGGGCTTTTATATTACGAAAGCCCTACAAACTTTTCTTAACGAGTTGACACACTCCGATCTGACATCTCAGCTATAAATGTTGGACAATACATTCTCATCTTATGATTATTTATGACGTACCAGCAGTTTTGATCACGGTATTACTGGAACATATAATGAGCTTCGAGAAACTTTTTGCATTTTTCTATGCTATTTGATCATACTTTAACTTATATGATGATAATAAAAATACATTTTGGATAAAACTTTTTTCGTTATGACTTCTGTGTTATCATAGTACTAGATCACAACCAGTTGAAGCAGATTGGTGTTCAATTGCTCAAAGCATCACGTGAATAACTAAAATATACCATAAGACGTAACGTGAAAATTTCTACAATTTATATAGGTCATATATTTTGTGGTTAAATTTTTTTGTTTCTGAAATGCACTAAATTTTGAGAGAGCAAAGTTTCGTCACGGCAAAAATTGGTTGCACAGAATTTCCTTTTCTTTTAAAACTATTACAATAAGTTTTACCAAGAAGATTGTAGAGATAAGTTTAAAGAAAAGAGAGAACTGCAGCAAATATCATAACGAAGTTATGAAGCCTAATTACATGAGCAAATCTATAATATTTTCTATCAGATGTATCTGTTGATGTTAAAGGTTCAACCGTTTCCAATCACCAAGCATAATAACAGGATATATTGGACAATGACATATGTACTTGTTATGTATTCTGCAGATATAAGCAATTGATGATGAACATCAATATAAATGTAGTAGAGAGATCGTTTATTAATTAAGATGAGTTCTTTTCCAATAAGCACATAGTTTTTGACGGGTCTGGTTTACTTGACCGACACATCACTTGAATATTTATAGTGAAAGATTACGGGCAATGCTCCGAAGAAAGTCGATAGTTGATCTATTACTGCGATCAGCAATGATATTTTGAATTCTGAATTCTCTGTTTTCATCTTCTTTGGAGCTGGTTCTCCACGCATTCATTTTTCAATTTCCATTTCAACTTCGTTCTGTTCTTTTTGAATCTGTTTCACTATAGTGAAAATATCCCACAGAAGATCGAACAAATTAATATTTCCCAGCGTCTATGCCAGGCTTCAACCTTGTTTTGAGTTCTTGAAAATGCAAATTCCATGTTATCGAAGACAGACCACATTTCTGGTGGAAATAATGGATTATGTCTTTGAATTATGCCATTTTTTTTAATGTTCTTTTGATTCTTCCATGTACATAGTTATTTTCAAACCATTAAACTATCGATTCAGCATTGGAAGGTAGTAAAGCTTTCACTTCGTCGAAAACATCAGGAGTTTCTAAAGGACTTAAAAAAGGTAAAGCTGGAATATGTCTGATAAGGCTAAATTTTCCGTCAGTTCCGTATTTTTACGTCAATCCTGTATCTTGAACTTATCTGTATACAGCTTGCCCTAAGTGAAAATGACAGCCTTTACTTCGAACACTTGAAAATTCTGATTTTACTGCATTGATTGAACCTTTTTCAAAATCAGTTAACACAAAATCTGGTTTTAATTCTAACCCATGTTCTTTTGCCGCTTCATTTAATTCCTGAAATAATCTTTGATATAATTATTCGCTTCTCATAGTTATCAGTACGTAAACCAGTGAAACAGTTTTAAATGTTCCATCCATAATCCAAAATTTTGCTTCCTGCAGCCATTTAAGATTTTCACTTGTTGTGAAAAGCAAAATTCTTTAAGTTCCATCGGTAATATCTTTTGCAAAATACATTCCACTCAGTGTAGTATAATATGCATCTGGTAATTTAAAATCATCCAAAGTTTTCGGTCCAACTTCTTCTTCACAAACACGTCTTGCTCTTTTAATTTGTTGTCTTGTAGCATCTTTTCCTGGTAAACATAGTTTTACATCACGCGATGTTGTAGCAATAATATTATTAATAATTCGTGCAGGTTGATCGTTGCTAATTTGACCTGATTCCTTTATTTGCATGCAGGCTTTCAAAACTTTTTGTTTGTTTGCTTGTGGTGCATGATTGTGTTTGATTGATCTAATTACTTCAGTGTAATTGCTTGTAGAAGTGTCACTGTTTTAACTTGAAGCCATGAATAAATTTTAACTTATTGTGAGATGTATATCTCTCTATCTATGTATGAGTTAGATGTTCGCTTGCCTGATCTTCCTCTCTCTCCCTCTATTCCGAAAAACACCCGATATATATATGAACGAACATGGAAGAAACCAATCGTTATGGGGACAATTCCTATATATCACAAAAGAGATCAAAACATACCTAGACTATATCAAAGAAAGAGAAAGATATGGAATATATCATAAATACAGAAAGGACATGTGATGTTCATCGACTGTCGATTCACTTGACTCTAGACTGATACAATAGGGACGTCGATATAATTGCTCATAGATATGAACGGGGATTCAATGTTTGGTTGCGTGTAACAGAATAACTTGGTTATAGTGCTCATCTGGTAACTATAGTTGCAACAATTGCGAAAAAGATCATAAAGATCACCGGGGTCTTTATGATTTAAATTAATTCACCAGCACTGGTTAAAAATGACGATCATTGTTCAATTATATGTTTTGACTGAATTGTTATTCAATGTTGTATCAACAGTTAGGTGCTTCGTCAATAATTTAGAATTTTACAAGTGAGTTGGGACATAAAATTATGATAAACAGAAATCATATTCTTTAAATTATTTCATATGATTCTTTGTTTGAGTTTAGACTGCCTTTCTATAAGCATTTTTTGTATGCATATTAATATCGATGCCCAATCCTGAGAAAAATACTACTCAGATGCAAAAACCCTTTGCATCCGGTATCATAAACTGTCATGTATATGACCGTTCGACTGCTACTCTTTTACATAAAAGGTTTTCATGTTTTATCGTGAATTACAATGCGAATTTTGATAATTAATATATTTAGGCACTGTTTCTATTCAAAAAAATTTGGTCACATTATTCAAAGAATATGATTATTATTTATTATAATTTTATGTTCACATTCACCTATCAAAATTCTAATTTACTAATAAAGCATCTGAATGTTGATGCAGTGTTGAACAACAATCCAATCAAAATAAATAATCAAACAATGATTGTCATTCGTAATCAATAATGGCCTATTACTTTAAATTATAGTAATTAGATGATTGTTACAGTCTTCTCCATGTTTATTTCAACTATATTCGAACTACAGTTTCGAATGGCCATCTGTACTATAGTTAACATGATCATTTTGACCGCGTTATCGATGGACAGACAGATAGACAGACAGACACAGGTGGATTTCGTTTTCTAGACCCTATCCTTTCAGTCTAGGAAACAGAAACTGATATAGATGGAAATGTGTGGTATTATCAGTAGCTGTGTCAATAAAGTGGACTAGTTTATAAGTACTTTTAATCTTTCAGTCGAGGATTGAGCAGAGTCATAGCGACGAGCGTTACTTATGTTATGAGCTGCTAACATACTAAATCTCCTGCACTAAAAGACCTTCCCATATTACAAGATCTCGCTATAATGGAAGCCCGTGTGAGCAAAAAGTTCGAAAGGCGTATCAGAAGACCTTCTTAATTAGGCGATAAATTGGTAAAATTGACATTGAAGTTAGTGGATGTCTATTAAAATAAGTATAGTTATGGAGATCTTCTCTCGTAATTATTGAAGAAGTGAGATCTTGATCAAAACTATGGGTCGAAGTCCTAAAAAAGCATTGTCCCAAACTTCAAAAATCAAAAGGTTTTCTGAAAAATGTTTTTAATTACAAATAACGAAAGTTAGTGGACGTAATAGAAGATCCCTTTGGAGATTTGATACGTTGAAACATTACAAAAGATCCTAGATCTTTTATTACAAAAGGAGGAGGTTTAAGGTATGCTTAGATCCTAATATCCTATCATACGAGAGTATCCTTGTATAATAGGGCGTGTTCAAGAGATTCACCGGGTATCATACTCTGTCAGATCTGTACAATATACGTAGGATTTGATAAAAACCTTGTCGTATCTACAGGTCGGATTGAATCTCCTTGGTGATTATTTAAGAGTATCTCTATATAATGGCACTCGATGACCTAAAGGTACCTCTATATGGTAGCATTCGAGGATCTGTAAGTGCTGCTATGTAAGGAAGAAGGTGTGTTGTTCGTAATATGAAGGACTATCGTTAAAGTTGATGCACAGAGAATTTATCTCTATAATGTTTAGTGTTTGTGGGTATCTGTGTACGATTGGTTAATTAGGAAAATATCAAATCGAATATTGTATTAGTTGTTGAAATCTTATGGTCAAAGGTGAGTGAAACTTCGTAAAAATTTCTAGAATTTCATGTATGGGCGGTCCTAGAATCTTTTGAAACTTACTAGAACAAGATCAATAAATGCATGAGGACGCTTTTAGTGCTTTGAAAGAATCTTCTGGAATATAATCGATTGACGTTCCGAAAGGTTTTTGAGTTTTTTCGGAATTCTAAAAAAATATGATTTTGATGCCAGTGGCGGATCCAGAAAATCAGTGGGGGGATGGCGGTTTGTCTGAGGGGGTGGCGGTCATGATCAAAAAATGGTTTTCAAGACCTATTTGAGACAATAAGATCCCTTTTTTTCTCGTTTTTGCCGAGGAAAAAAGGGAAAAAAATCGCGCGACGGGGTGGCGGTCGCCGGATCGCCTACTGCTGGATCCGCCACTGTTTGATGCTTGAAGAATTGTCAGAGTCCTTCTAGAAGTTTGTGAATATTAAAATTCTTCAGGAATGTCTAAAACATTCAAGAAGCTTCTAGAATCTGTCAAAGATTTTTAAATTTTCAAGAGTTACTCGGTAGTCTATTATTATTTAGAGCATATCTGAATACCATGAAATTACGAAATAAAATTTAGCATTACAAAACGCCCATAATTTTTAACTCATAAATATGAGTAGAATCTCTCTCAATAACACCAAAAAACAAAGTAATATTTAACTGAAGAAAACATGTTCATACTTGAAGTAATAAATAGGAGTTAACTCTGTTTGGATACCATCAAAAAACGAAATGGTTCCTAACGTAAGAAAACACGTTTCTAATTGAACTCGTAAATACGAGTAAAATGGCTATGAATAACGCGAAATAGCGGAGGTTTTTTTAAGTCGGAATAAAGTATCGTGAATTCTACAAAGAAAAACTGATTAAGATTTCATAAAAACGCCGTTTTTACGCATTTTTTAAAATGCTTTGTCTATCTGGACTATAGACGTGAGAAAGTCCTCCTCTTAACGAGAACTCGATATCCCACAAGTCTAACATAAAAGCTCAAAAACGAATATTAAATAGCAGAAGGAGATCATTTTTTCAGTCACACATTAAAATTTGAAATTTAAAGACATTTTTTCTTAATTTTTTTCTGTTTATTTCACCAACTTCATGAAAAATCTCACAAAATATATTTCACAAGTTTAATCAAAAATCTAAATGAGCGATAATAATTTTTGAAGAATTTCACTTTTGTCCTGTTGTTTGATTGCTGGTACTAAAACCAAGTTTTGGACATGAACATCAACTCGAACAAAAAAATTTTTTTATAGATAGATAGAACGTGAAGTGCTCTACCGATTAATACAGATTTTTTCTATTTTAATATAGGCCTGATCAGCAATAAATGCAAAAAAGCTGAAAGATATTTAAACCTGTTTTTACACAAAAAAAACATTAGTTTAGTTATAAAGAATCTATATATGCAGATAGAGTTTCGTTCTGGAAATACATAATGTAGCTGGCTTCTTATGTTCTCTATATCATCATTTAATTCATACTTATACTTGGTAATATGGAAAAAATAGTAAAAAATTAATTTCGCTTAAACTTTTGCCTCCAACTGTAGTGTATACAAACTCTCAATAAACAAATCAATCTATCAGTATAAAATTTAATGTTTGATAAGTATTTTGTGCAAACAAGGATGTGTATGGGCACAATAGTATTGTACATTAACGTACTAATTTTGATAATGCGAGGCTACTGTTTTGAGTAGACTAAATACTAAATATTGTCAAGTGAGAAAATTAAATTGCAGTCAATTTTTGTGTTTCTTGCCTTTATAACGCTTAGCTAAGTCTATCGATATACATTAAGCAGGATTAATGGTTAAACCTTGTGCAACAAAAAATTTTGTTGTGATTGATAAAGGTTTTCTCATTCTAATTTTTGTTAAAGATATTAAGCAAAGATTGTCAGCGAAATAACTTGCATTAGTTAGATGGATGGGTTTGAATTGTATATTCGTATAATTCATCTATAACTAAGGTAAATAACAGACTAGAAAGCGCATCGACTTGTTTGATTTCACTATAGATATTTATTTCATTTGATTGATTGTATCATCATAAACTATTCTAGTAGAAATATTAAAATATTGATCAACAATTAAATGGTTAAGTTATTGAGGAGCATCATGTTTTAATAATTTTATTATTGATTGATGTACTACTGAACCAAATGGCTTTAGTACATGAATAAAACAGCATGATGTTTATGTTTATCTTCGTCAGAATTCTAATTATTAATTTTATTAAAATAGTATCGTTGTCAGAACATAAGAATAAAATTACGTTTCAAACTTATTGATATAAAATCTCCATATCCAATTTGTACTATCATCTTTTATGTCTATTTCGAATGCTTATTATGTGATTATTTGAAAACAGCTGATTTTTCTAAAGTATATGTGTATAGATGATTAAATGAATACTTAATTATGGTAATATATTTAATCTTATATTTGTTTTTTTTAAAATGACAATAAAAATATTTATACAATAGAAAAAGAAAAAAATTTCAAAAGAATAAAACGAGAATGTTTATTCAAGTTTTCTTCGACTTGCTGTAAAACGTTGCATATACTAGAAAAAAAGAAAATAAATTTTGAGAAAATTATTATTTAATTATATATTTACTTGATCATATCCTTCTTTTCCTTGAAAAGCTTTTTCATCAAATCGATTTCCATCATATGAAAGTAATGATAAATTTGAATCAGTTAATAAACTACTTGGAATCGTATTTAAATCAAGATTGTTTCTATCTAGACGTAAAGTTTTTAAACGAGGACAAAGATGAATACGATCCGAGATTTTTGTTATCTAAATAATAAATATAAAAGAAAAAGAAAATATAATTGTTTTCTTTTTACTCGATTATCATTGAGATTTAATTCATCAACTTGAAGTGTTTGAATTTGATCAGGAATTTGTGTTATTTGATTTGATGATAAATCAAGTAATTGTAAATTTGGTAATTTAAGTATTGAGTCAGGAATAGTTGTAAAACGATTATTTGACAATGTTAAATGTCTTAAACTACTTAAATTAGCAAATGATGGTGGTAATGAATGAAGTTGATTTTGACTTAAATGAATATTTTCAAGTTTTTTTAATTGACCAAAACAATCAGGTAGTTGAACTTAATAAAAAGAGAATATGATATTTATCCATATCTAGACTTTATAGTCACTAGAAGTTTCCTCAAAATTTGAGTCAGAACAAACGTATTCTTGATGAGATATGAGCTTATCATATGTCAAGAATCAAGTAAAATGATTATAGCTCAGCAAGGGAAGGTTAGAAAACCAAACTCAAATAGACTTTTTCATTACTCTTCAAAACCGATTGAATGGCAATAGCCTCATGCGAAAAGCGATTTAACAGTTGAGAATGTTCTCTCGTCCGTACTATATAGATAGAAAAAAACTTTTAACATAGAATTTTCATATGATACTACAAGACTAAATTATATTCACTCAAGAAAAAATTGTCAATTCATCACAACGCAATATTTATGCAAGTCTATCATATGACATAATAGTAAATATAAGTCTAAAACGAATCCTGGTTAAAATTAGGATAGGCAAAAGAGATGTAGTAAAAACAGTTGCGATTATTGTCGATACAAGATATAAAGAAATACTTAAATCAATTAGTATGATAGATACCGATTTGATTATTTCGAAGGCTTAAATTCTTTAAATTAACCATTAAACTAACTTCCATAGGAATTGTTTGAAGTTCATTATCATTTAATGATATTGTACGTAAACCAGGAAGGCAAAGGCCAGGACTTAACTAATAAATAAGTAAATAAAAATAAAAATTTCTTATTTTTTATTCAATTTTTCTTACTTCTTTAAGTTTTTTATTATCATATTGAAGTACACCTGTTTTTGTTGCCGTTTCAATATGTTTTTTCAATGTGCTACTACCAGAAGCACTATGACTGTTTCCCATTTTATTAACTTATAAATGATATTGAAAATCAATTGTGATTATGAAAAGATCAAATTGAATCATATGCTATCCTTTAAAGACATAATTTTCATTGGTTAACTTTAAAGATATAAATATAAAGTTTGATAATAGATGTCTATAGATACAAGTAAGTATTTTTTTTTAATTCATGTGAAAATAACATCTGGCTGATTTTAAATAAGCAAAAATTTATTTATTGAATCTGCGTATTTTCTTGAAATTTATTTTTCTTTTTAGAATTATATCTTTTTTTTCTGTCTCCTAAGAGCTTGTTGTTATACGGATCTGCATTATTTATTTTTATTTAAATAAAAATTAATTAAACTATACGATTTATGACATGTATTATTCATTTGCATCAAGAAATTTAAAGAATAGTCTTTCTAATTTATTTTTTATTGTATTTTTCTATTTATTTAAATAATTAAATTCTTCCACGACATTGTAAAACAGGTACACGACTTCTTGTTTGATCACTTTGTGGATCTGTTGGTAATGTCATAAGAGTATATTGTGAATTAGTCATCAATGGATGACCATCTACAAAGAAAAATTAAGACATATATTAAGGTCATGTATAATATAATTTTATTGCATGTTATATATAAAAAAAGGTACATTTATTTAACTATTGTGAAGAATGAAAACTTTATTCCATAACCGAATCCAAATCCAAATAGAAACTAATGTAAGCGTATCAGCAAAAACATACACAAGAACAGAACAATATATATCTACCGCTTCCAATGCCATCCTCTCATGCATACATCGTGTTCCAATACATTCTCTCCAACTCAAAACCAGAGGCGGACAACAAAATATGTGAGGGAAATGTGAATGAAATCAAACAAATATGAGGAAAAAAGATTTTTCATGGTCAATGGCCATAACAACTATATAGATTTTAACTAACTCTCAATATGCATTGATCATATACAATGAATTACTAATTTCAAAACATATTACTAGAATGGTCAATTCTTTTGAATAAGAGTAAATGTCATAGTTCTATATTCTTAAGGGTAAGAATTGAATATATATAGTAAAATAGCCTAGAACTTACATCGTGATATTTGTTTTTGATGTTCATTAATATTTTCTAAATTTCGATCTGCTCGTC
>JAJEKB010008317.1:0-15654 GCA_022393335.1 Macrotrachela quadricornifera | reverse complement strand
GTTTAGAAGTTGCCAATATGGTCCAAGAGGGTTTGACATTTTTCCAGACTTTTGCATCATTTTTCTATGCATTTATACTAGTGCATTGTAATTTAGGACAAGTTTTGCACAGACATTCTTATTATAAATATTGTATTTATTTAGAAGGCAATCGGTCAACTTTATTCTAGCGTTTATAAGTTCGTTATTTTTCTAGATTTAAAATTTTTTTTCTTAAACAACAGATAGACAAGGCATGCACCTACTTTCTCATAAAATTTGAGCTCTTTTACTCATTCTTTTAGTGAGATATTAGAATGAAAACACAATGACATAAAAAAAAGGCTTTCTCTTATTAGGAACGTATACTTTACCTGTATTGTGAACGTAGTGTCTCACCTCCTTTTTACTCTGCTATTAATTTCGTATACATAGATATATGAGCATGACAAATGTATACATGTTGCTTATTGTACCGTGTTAAATTACTATATAAGCATCATAAAACAACTAAAAGAAATCATTAACGAAAAAAAAAGATATATATTTGTTTTTATTCAAGGTGGGAATATTGTAATGGTAAACCTTATAGTAATTATTTCATAAGATATTCTTCAAACTCGTAAAAGAATGATGATTCATTATAATTATTGATATAGTCTATTCGAGTTGAAAGAAAGTGAATTCACTTATTTAAACAGGAGAAATGAATTCAGATAAACATCAACATTATTCTTTCTAGTATTATTTAGTTCTTGTCTTTTCACTTTGATTTCATGGGTAGATTTATGAGTCAGTTGCGGCTTTCTGCTCCGATTGACACAAACAACTGAAATTGATCTAAATAATTTATTAGTAGAATATTTTATGATACTGCATTTTAGCAAGTTATGTCTTACTTCAATGCAAGTGCAATTTACTAGAGAAATTGATTATAGCGGATTGAAATATTACATGATGGAACTGCTTTTCTATCTAGAGCTGATGTTTGTAATAAATAAAAATTAGTGAATCCATCTTGATCCGCTATTGTTTGAAATATTCAATGAAAATTATCGTTATACAAACCGTAACAACCCACTCAAATTCTATATCATAAAATTATTTTTTCATTTAATATCTATGGTTAGAACTAAAGTAGGATAACTTTTTTCAATGAAACAAATTCAGCGGTTTCACATTATATGCATTTTATGTCCAGTTTTAATTGAAATATGATATTTAAAAAAATGTCGTTCTACCAATTAAATGAAATGTTAAAAACTTTCAGGAAAATGTCGCTCGTTTTTCAACGGAAAGAAAAGTCTTTTAACAATTGATTTTCTTCAAAACGTTCCTTCTTTTGAATATCTTCGATCTTCTTCCATTTGTATGGAGACAAAATGCGCAACCGCTTCTGCCAGAGTATTGACGTACAGATCAGATGGAGATAGAACGGCAGAAACAAGATAAATATATATTTCGATAGAACTTTTTACATTCTACATAATGGACCACTCATTATAACTTTTTTCTTTACTTCGATGCTTATAAAATTTCGCTTTCTTATAACGCCTCACTAAAACTTGTGGTCGTTTCACAGCATGAGCTTCGTAATTCAGCGGCGATGTGAGCTAAAAAGCTGAAAATTGATGCAAATATGTAATACACAAGGAGTACCACATAAAACAAGTTGTTCAAATCGGTCAATGAAAGCAATAATTATTAAGGAGATATATTTGGAATTTTAAGTACATGGAAAAGTTGCTATTCATTCATATACATTGTACTTTATCTCATTTATATTGACATACTGATAATAAAAAATGACATTCGATGAATTTGCTACATTGCTTACGGTTGTTGTTATACTTAATTAAATTGATTTAGCAATTTCAGAATAGCTGAAAAATGATTATAGTTCAAAGAATTATTAATCGTGCCTGTCTGTCATTTTCTGCTGTTTTAACCATTGTAGACCTTTTTTTTATAATTACTCTTATTCTTTTTTTATCTTGAAAACTTTGTGATATTCTACTATATTTTACTTATTCCAGCTACATGACTTTTTTTGTATCAGTTTTATTCGTTTCCTAATTCGCTATAACGGTAAATGGAAGTGTAGCGATGGACAAAATAGGACATATTATTACTTTGTCAATAAATTTTATGTCTGAATGAAATCATTGATAATGTAGTTTTAGAAAAATACAATTTAAAATTGAAGAATGTAGTTGAATTTGGAGAAATTATTTAGGTAAGCATGTATGCCTTTTAGATATAGGACATGATCGAGACGTTCGTGAAAATTTGATTAAAAAATTGCTATTATGATATAACAAGATTCAATTCTAATTATTATTATTTTTATAAATAATCAAATTTTTGCTTTTTCTGAAAAATTCAATAGGAAAAATGAATATTCATTATTTAAAGTTAAAAGATTTGTCTCTTAGGCATGAACTTTCTTGATAATAGAATCTCTGATATTATCAAATCGTTAATAAATCAAAAGTAAAAACGAAGAAAAATATTTTAACAATATACTTGTTGTAATTAGTTATGCATCAACGTTAGTTTTTAACTGATTGACTAATAGTAGATCAATTATAGATTAAAAACTTAAAGTTTCATGTTTTTAATTGTATGAAGATCAAATTTGGTTATCAAATTCAGATACTTTTCTATAAATATAATTCTCTATCAATCTATATAAAATGACTACACTGGATGCTCATTGACATCTTTTCACTAATTCTTATTTTTGATAAATATAAATTTGAATATGGAATCTAACTTTTAAATGAATGGATATAAAATAAATTAGAAAAAAGTTATATTATAAGATATAAAAGTGAAATTAAAATATCCCCTTGGTTATAAACCATACATAATAAATATGTTCATGAGTTCGATCAAATAAAATTTTTCAATGAGTTATAGCTGTTATTAGACAAATCAGATGTGTTATATATGGAATAATAATATGAATACAAGCATAACTTGTATTCTCACAACCTGATTAAAGTAAAAAATAAAAATCATATATGCATATCTTTCGTCTTAACGCGTAAAAATAACAAATTAAATATAGTTGCAAATAATAAATAAAACACATGATGCATGTGGATGTGAACCATCTATATTCATATACAAACATTCAATCAATATCTTTTCTATAATGATACAGCACTTAATTATATATCTGCATAATTCATTGTTAAAGATACATAACGATTAATTTAACGTGACATTCAAGTAAGATCACATCGACCAAGAGTATTCCAATAAATATTATATGAAGTTAATTGAATACGTTTATATAAAAATATAATTAAATCTAAATTACTGTTTAAATAGCTAACAATAATCAGTACGATAAGAATATCTTCAGTTTAAATAATGACTAAAAAGTTTCCATACTAATCATACCCAATATATCTCAATTCTCATCGATAATGTATATACATAAAACGCAAGAACTATTAATTCTAAATCATTTTTCCAAAAATTTTTCGTTATATATGAGCTATTGATCAGTATGTATTTTTGTCTATAATGGAAAAATAAGAATTTAAAATTAATTCGGTTCTTTAGAGAACCTTAGTATACAAACTGATCAATTTTCGATTTGTTCGAATGAAGATCTTCAAATGATTTGTCTATTATGTTTTTATATTAATCAATAGGATCAAAAACATATTTTATTTTATTTAAATTTCGTTAATCTTCAAATGAGTTTGTTTATATGATCAAGGTAGAACATGTTTACTGAGATACATCAAAATAATAATTGACATAAACATTTAGATAGCATTTATGATTTATTTCTAGAAATAAAAGATAAATTTGTTTTTACAATTAAAAATGTCCATTGATTACTGGATAACGTTCTGTGTATATTGAGTATGTATCATTGGTTGTATTCCTTGCTTCATTATTTAAACTAAATTGAGCAGCTACAGACCATAGACCAGGCCAAAGTGTTCGCCCATTAATAATATTAAAAGTGTAAAAAATATGAGTATCCGTATCATTGATAGTTTTTGATATGATGCTATTTCCTACAGTATCATAGGAGCGTGGGTTATTAACACTATACGTTTTCTGGACAATAATCATAATTGATAGATATGCAAGTGTCATTGTATTTGTGAAATAAATTGTTTCTGCTTGATAATATCTATCACCTGATATTGATGTTGATATATTGATAAAAGAAAAAAATGATGGTGTATTTGTTGTTGTTGTTGTTGTTGTTGTTGTTTTCGTAGATGGCTAAAACAAATCAATAGAAAAATTGACTATTCTCTTACAAATAAAATTTTTAAAATGATTTTCTCCTTTTTCGCATCAAAGATTTCTTCTGCTTATGAAAACATATTTTATTCAAGATACATTCAATGATTTTGCAAATAAAAAATAAAAGTTACGATACCGTTCGTGTTTGATTGATAAAGCAAACTTGAGAAGCAATTGTTATTCGAATATTTGATAGAGGCAAAGTATTGTCAAATGTATAACAAGATTTTGTATAATTATCATATTGAAAACCTGACATATTTTGTTGATTAGTTAGACATTGACAAGATTTAAATGTCATATTATTATAAAGAATAGCATTCGATGGTAAAATAAGACTAGCATTCAAATAACAACTCATAGGTATACTGATGATTGTTGAAGGAAAAATTAAGAACAATAAAAATATAGTGAGTAACCAAAACATCATTTTAGTTGATTAATTTGTATACTTTGGCAATATAAATATCTGCTATCCACACAAAGTGTCTTAATTATACTAATAAAAATTCTTTTTGATTATAAATAAGAAAAGAATAAATAAGTATATGCATTATTATTTTTTTTTTCATATGATAGTTTTTTAAATGAAATATTTACGATTTTTCTTTTTGATTCATTTTAGATGATTCATATAATAATTAAGATTACTTTAACGGGTTACTCTTCTTAGTAGAAATTATAGTATAATTCAAAACTGTTTTTCAATTTGAAATCGTATTCATATGTTCAATACAGCAATTTATTGATCTATTTTTTTTCTACCTAATTTTTTATGCTTTTATCTCAAAATTTCTCACATTTCTATTGGACAAATGTACAACTAAGGTAGGCGACTTTTACGTTTATGAATAATACTTAAATTGACTAATAAAATAGCTCATAATATTCTTAAATAAATATTATTTTGTTAGGAACTAATCTTAAACGCAATATATTATACGATTGATTAGATTCATATGAAATGAGGTAGAAATTGTAAATGAAAATATATGCTTCTACGTCGAATATATGTAAATTATACATTTTATTAAATATAATTTACATCATTTGGATATATCAGTAGTTTATATTGATTTCTTAATATTTCCTCGTTTCAATAATGTTGTGTTTAAATGATAGTTACTGTTTAAATGGAAATCGATGTATAGTTGGTTTTTGTGTTTGTTCGATTGAACATTATTTTGATAAACAATATGATACTCGTTATAATGAATTAGCTCTTCCAACGATTAGAGCAGTTTTTCATAATCTTCCATCATTATATAATATTTATTTATTAATATTGATTTTTTTGATTGTAATTGGCTTAATAAATAATATATTGTCTTTAATGACATTTATTCGTGGTCGTATTCAAGATACTATCTGTGGATTTTATTTAACTATATATTCAATATGTAGTTTATTATTAATAATCTTAATTATAACAAATATAATTACTGGTATTGATTATGATGATTATTTTTTTCGTTTTTGGACTTGTCATGGTTATCCATATTTATCTCATATTATAATTTATACAAGTATATTAATTAGTAGTGCTATTTCAGTTGAAAATGTATTAGATAAATGTTTTAATTTTGATAAATTTCGTTCACGTAAACAAGCATTAATCATTTCATTATTAATTTTTATTATTGTTTCAATATCAAATCTTGATAAAATATTTGGACGAGATTTAATAATCAATCCATCAGGTTATATCTATTGCACATATAAATCATCATCATATAGATTATGGTCTACAAATTTATTTTATATTTATATAATTATTTCATACTTAATTCATATGATATCTATAATATGTGTTTTTTTCATAAATACAAAAGAAAATTTTATTAAAAAAATAGTTATTCATCGAAATCATTTAATTCCATCATTATTTATTATATTTTGTGTATTTTTAAATAGTTTCTATCATTATTTATTTCATTTTTGTTTAACATATACACCAGACTATACAATTCGTTTACGTATTCGATTTATTTTAATTCTTTATATGCCACAAATATTAACATTTATGATTTATATTATACCACATGAATTTTATATAAAAAATTTTTATCAAATATGGTTTTATAGAAAGTTATGTTGTTGTTTTTATAATAAAATACGACATCTTCAAGATTTCGAAGCTATACAAGACTTTTGGTATAGACGAACATCATTGGAAACTGTTAAGACAATATCAAGTCTTAATGATATTTGTATGGACAGTGAATTTTATAAAACAAGAAAAATGGAATCTTAATTGATCGTTTTTGTTTTTCTAATGTTGAAATTAAATTAAATTTAATACAACGAAAGAATATAATCTATTTTTAATAAGGGGAAAGTATCATAAAAATACATGTTAACTAACAGATAATTTAAGGACATGCTATTTTTTGATATTATTGTTATAAATGGAGAGAAAAAATTCAAATACTTTTTGATGAATTTAAGGTTGATGTAGAATTTATTAGAATGATTGAAATAAAATTTTTCTTGATTGAAGATATATTTAGAAATTGAGAAATATTGTAAATGATATTTTCTATTTTGAGTCAAATTATAAAAAAAATCGTTCATAGTTGACGCAAAGAATAGTTTGGAGTTATTGATTACAAAAGTCGCTAATAATATCTTATAGTAGAAGAATGTTTCTTTTTGGTAATGGTTCCGTTCTTTATGATGTATATATCCTTAAGGAATTCCACATCGTTTATGTGCTAAGATACATAACATTCAGAAATGCGAAATATAATTACTAGATTTATAAAGTCTACTATTCCTTTCTTACTTGTTTCTCTATTATAACAGAAGTAAATGTTCTGAAAGCTTAAGTCAAAATTTACTGCTAATCAATGGTATGTAATAAATTGAAGTTTTGCTAAAAGAAATATCAGTCTGCGGTGAATTTTCAAATAATAACCACAAACATGTTCAATATGCAAGGTACTATTGATATACTAGTTTATTTCTTTTTTTGAATGATAATATTCAGTAAAATCGAAAAATTTATTCTCTTTCGATATTTAATTGAAAAAATTTTAGAGATTGAAATTCATTCTTTTGTAATTTTATTTGATATTTTTTTTGTAATCTAGGATAAATATAGACATTTCTTCCATGTTTTCAAAATTTTCTTTTATCTTTTTGTTAGAATACTATTAACTCTTTTTTTTATCTAAGAGTTCAAAATTATCTTACTCTTCATATAACCATTATATACAACAAAATATTATAGAAACAATCGTTCGTATAAATTTAATCCATTCTTTTTTTATTTTGGACATTACAAAGTCTTTTCAGCGATTGTTCTAGTACTATAAAAAATTTTTTAATATTATACGCATAGCTTATTAAAACAAGTGAACTACTAGAGTAGAAATATATTTTTTGTAGTTAGATAACCACGCTCACTAATAAAATTAATATAATCATATTTATTTTTTTAATCAAAATTTCAAAATGATACATGATTATACAAATGTTTGTATGTATCTATATAATTGTGTTGATCGAACAAGTAATTCATAATACATTTGAATGTCAAAAAAATTATTTCAAACACTATGACTTATAGCCAAACGATTGCCAATATGTAACCTAATCAATTAAATGAATGATCAATTCAATAAAAATTACTGCTTTACTCAATTTTCATCATCTATCTGCTGTAACGGATGAGATATATTTTTGCTTAGATAAAACATTACTTCCAATGTCAGATCTAGAGTATAAAAAGAATTATACCTAGAGCCACTAGTTATTTTTTAATATATTACATTTAATTATTGAACTATTGACATATGAATTCAATATTTGACATATTTACATACAGTCAATCAATACTATTAACAATATGGTATCAATAATTTTTATTAAATACTGTTGAATAAGCATCATAGGTAGTGAACGATGTTATTTGTCTTAGTTTATTATTGACTTCAATAGATAGTATTTTATTTATATACTTCAGCACTTTTTATATTAAAATCTGTTAATGTCTGGAAGAAATTAATTCCATTATCCCTTATTTATCAGTGAAAAAATACTATTGAAGAATAAAATATTCTGATATAATTGCATAAAAATTAATACCTATTCGAAGTACATTATTATATATAATATGAAATAAATACAACAGAAAAGACAATATTGCAATCATTCACCTTTAGGTATTAATATTTAATTGAAAATCAGTTCTTACAAACAAATAATATGGGCTATCATTTTATATATATTTACTTGAGAAAAGAGAAAGATATTTGCGCGCCAGCTGCTCTGTCTTTTCTTTATTATGATGGCATTGGTCGGGAAGGAAACATAATCATTTTATTCTGACGTCAATATTGATTATCATAAAATCAGATTATAAGGCATCGTCAAAACGATTGATAGACGATGAAAACAAAGACTGTCTGTAATCTTCCTTTTTTTCTCTAAACAAATCGTTCTATGATAGTTTTCCATTGCAAATTGCAAAAAGAGTCTAAAAAAAGGAATCTTAAGATGAATTGACTAAATAAAGTACTAAAAAAACATTCATGAAGATCAATTATCTTTGTTCGACGATAAATCTTCTATTTTCATGAAAATAATTGTCGTTAAATATGACATTTTAAAACTACATAAGATAAAAATGTGTATTTATTTGATTCACATGTTTATTTAATACAATATATTAATATAGTATATCACTTTCTAAACTATATCTTAATATGAAAGATTTTTGGAAATATTATAATAGTTCGATAGCTAAATATATGCATTTGATAAGATTACATTTGACACACAATATTTTAAGTAAGAATATCATATAATATTATTATTAGTCTCACCAATATAGATAACGAATTTTTTTTTATTAGTCTATAAAATACATTGCTCATATCCTATTCGACATATTCGAACAAAATAATGTCCAAGTATATCACGAATATTACAGCTTACATTATTTCAAGGTTGACTTGAGCTAATCGAGCAATAAATATTAAACAGATGCGTCAGTTGGAGAAATGTTTTATTATCATTCCTTTATTTATTCCTTTTATGTTAATTATCACATTAAGTAAATATTACAGATATATTTATCAATAATACATAAAATAAAAGTTGAAGTAAATGATAATTTCAATCAATTTAAGAATAATGTTTAACAAAATCAAATCAATGAATAAGTTCTTTTAAAATGAAATAATTTCAATTTTATTTTTTAATATACTATTTAGATAGAAATATCTATTCTATTATAACAATGAATATATAAAACAAAGATTAATGTTTTCATTTCCATATAAATCCACTAAAAAACAATATTTTCATTTATATAACATACTCTTTTACATGCCATCTGTTTCCTATGAGAACGTCTTTTTTTCTTTTACTAAGAAAATTATTGAATTGATAAACAAAGACATGATTCGACAGATATACTTCATGCAAAGTAAATATAAATTACCACCAGATTTTCCAGATTTTTTTTCTTATTGAAGTGATGGGTAATCAAACATATATAATTAATAATTTATGAACAGATCCTTATCTTCTATGATGATTAAGAAAAAAAACTTTTTTTTATAAAACATCAATCACTAGAATCTTCTTTAATTCAAAGTATGCTCTATAATTATTTAAGCTTTGATCGTTACCACTTGTAAACATATAAAATATGTATAGGTCTAATTGACATGTACTGATCGATATTGTTTTCAGTAGTACGGAGAAAAGCAGATTTCACGGTATCATACTATAATAAGATGACTAGTCAAATCACTCATTCTATTGATGCATTGTTTTCATCCATCTGTCGCCTGACACATATAATAAAAATGGTTATACAACTTTGTACAATATAAACTCGTAGAATATAAATTAGACAAAAATTTATTTTCACCAATTTAAGACGAATATTACATTTAAAAAATTTTTTTCTTAATAATCATTTGATTATACATCTCGATAAAGATATTTGTTTTCATTTATCCAATAAATATATTTATGATCACAAGATATTTACTTAGTATCAAAAGAAAAAATCGACTAGCTATGCAAATATAGATCATCATCGCCATAAAGAGAATATCAAAGGTCGCAATTATTATCATAAATCTATTTATAAAATACAAAAATATCATATATCTATATTCTACTATTTATTTTTCTGCATCAATTTTATTGTTTTGATAAACCAATAATTGAATATAAGCAAAAAAATAAATTTTACAATGCACCTCTAATATATATATTATATGAAAAAGAAAACGCCTATTGCTAGATAAAAAAAAACTTAGATCATTCTTGAGATTAATCATCTAATTCTTTGAAGCATATTCTGTTCGATCACAATGGACGGAAAATTTTACATTAGGGAAGAAGAAAAAAAAAAGATGTTCGTTACATATATATTTCTTTTTCTTAAATTTTTGTAGTCATTGGCATTAGTTCTTCATCATTTAATGTTCCTTCTTGTTTAGCAACATTATTAACTGTTTCAAATTTCGCCCATTTTCTTGGTATAGCTGAACCATAAATAACAAAAACAACACCGCCAATAAGATAAACAATACCAAACATAATATATAATTTTCTCCATTGACTTAAAATTGGATCTTTAACAACTATTCCTGCAACTAAATTTCCAATTAATCCAGCTAATGATGCAAGCGTATTCGCAACACCAAATATAATACCAGAATAAGCAGGAACAATATCTGCAAAATTTACAATATAACCACTACCATAACCAAGTCCTAACGAGAGAAAAATATGTATTTACATCCAAATAAATAAAAAATATATATATATATGAAATTTTACCAGAACTAGCAAGAAAGACAAGAACAGTAATAACACCTAATATTTGTCTTGATTGATCACAAAAACAAAGCGATATCATACATAAAACAGGTACAAATGATGTTAAAGAATTAAATAATTTTCTTGCATTTGTTAATGTCATTACATTTGATCGAACGAGACGATCAGTTATAATACCTAAAATGAAATTTTTTAAAATAAAGAAAAAAAAACTTTTTCGTTTTATTTCTATTACCAGATGATAAACTAGTCAATAATGTTAGAAAAAATCCAAATGCTAATATAAAACCAGTATATTGTGGTGGCATACTTAAAAGTTTATTCAAAATTTTGCCAAGATTTGTTAAAAAGAAAAATAAACCGAATAAATTTGCAATATGTGTTATCATTAAGGCCATTAATGGTTTTGATGTCACAATATTTTTCCATGGTATTGATGATAATGACATTGTACGTTTCTTTCCCGTACTACCTGTTAAATTACATATATACTCTCGTTCATGATCACTAATTGTTTTATGATGATTTGGTGTATCTGCTGTTAACATAATCCATAATAAAAGCCATATAAAGCCAAGAATACTCGAGACAAAAAATAGATACATCCATCCTGAATATAAATAGCGACAAAATAATCCACCAATAAGCATTGTAAGAGATGTTCCAAGATGTGTTCCACAAAATCCAATAGATGCAAGCGTACTTCGTTCTTGTGGTACAGCCCACAAAGACCACAATGCCACTGTTGCTGGAAAAAGTACTCCATGTGAAAGACCAATTATAAATCGAAGAATCAATATTAGAAAAAAACTTGTACTTGACATTATATACATAATTGTTAAAGCTAAAGTAGCTAATGAACTAATACCAAGTGAACTTGCATAAACCCATTTTGCACCTATACTTGTTGCTAACCATCCACCTAATCATCAAGTTTTATATATGAGTCATTATGTAAAGAAAAAAATAATCGTTATTTACCTGGTACTTGTGTAAATATATAACCTGCCCAATATCCACCTAGAAGAAATTGTTGTTGGAATTCTACCCAATAAAATTGTCTTTCTTCAAAAATGCCTCCTTTTTCTATTGGAATGTTATGCGGTTTTGTTGTTGTTGTTAATGGATTCAGATGATCTATTAATAAATTATCTCTTGATACTGTTGTTTCATTGAGTGATAAATGCGGATTATTTTTTTCTGTATGCTTAACCATACATACAATAGCTATTGGTAAATTCACACGTTGAGAATATTGAACAATAAACGCAAAAAAAACAAGTAGTGCTAGTGTAAAACGTGTTGATGGAATAAAAGGTGGTGGTGCTTGTCCATCAACGAGAACTATTGTTTTTTTAGTAGCCATCTTTATATAAAAGACTAAAATTAAAAATAACACTTAATATATATATATCGTTATCTTATTAGGGTTACAAACACGCACACGTCGATAGATGTTATTTAAGGTTATAAACATCGGAGAAATAACGTATGATTATATTCTTTCCTTCTTTTTTTACTGTTGTATTCGTCACAAAGACTCAGATCGAGAGAGGAAATTTTTTTTTTTTGTCCTAAGATAACAGATTGGCTACCAAACACACATTCTCTCTCTCTCTTTCCCTTATCTTTACTCGTGCCATTCTTGTCTTTCCAGCGAGGAGAAAAATGAATGCAACCGCTCGACAACAGGATCACAAAAGAAAGTGCACAGACTGAATGTCAGCTTAGATGAAATAAAAACTTCACATTTTTCTTTTGGTCTGCCTCTTTTTCTTATTATAATATGATTCTACCAAAGAAAAGGCAGGATTGCACATATTATTGTATTCAAATCATGATCACCTGAAGATTAATATACGCCGATTTACACAAGAAATTTGATCATATACTATTTTTGACAAACTTTGTTTTTGATGAAATTTTTTACTTTCGACGATTAATTTAATATTTGATAAGAACATACTGAAAAAAAATGACGATTCATCAAAAGTTGTTTTCTTGTATATTGTTTATAATATTTTAATTATTTTGTTATTTTATTGAGAGTAGCCTATTTCAACGTTGCAAATCTGTTTATCTTAAGCAAATTGAACATGATTCAATACAAGAAAAATTCTTTTTGTATACACTTCGATGAAATGAAGATTTTTTAAAGAATAAGTAAGGAAACCACACAATTTATAGGAAGAGTAGGTGAAAACATAATTCTTTTTTTACCATTTTCTCACTTCAACAATATTTAGAATCTATTTTTATTTCAAATAATTGTTCTTTGATTATTTCATATCCATTAAGGCCATATATTTCTGCTGAAAGAACAATTTAATCATCTAAAACATTACTATGTTATATTAAGTGATGTTACACATAGATAGAAATCGTTTTTGTATGATAAGAACATTCTACAGCATTCCGTCTAAATTGTTGCTATGAAAAATAATTGAATTTTTCTATACTGTTTCAATTTTCCAGTAATTAATCTATTAAAATTAGATAAGTTGATTATTCTACCATTGTTATTCTCATAAACAAAAAAATTAAAGATATTTTCATAATAAAAGTTATTAAATAATATTTAAATATTAGAAATACTTTCCTGATAACTTCTTATAATTCAATTGATGCATGTAAGATGAAAAAAAGATATTAATGAAAGCAAAATTTCTATATGATTATTAATAATTTTGTTCAATAAGTATAAATATGTGAATTTATTAATTAGTTCTTATAAGAAATATTAAATAATATACGTCAATGCATCTTATAAATGTTTAAAAACCACATTTACAAGAACTTTTGCTGGTAATTATATATGCGTTTTTAGAAATGATAAAAATACACCTTGTTTTTATGACTTTCTTAATAAAGTACATAATAAATATTTTTGAAATATATTATCATTCGTAGAATATGGCCAAACAACAATAAATAATATAAGAAAAAAAGTTTTTAGTTATTTTGTTAATGTATAGCCAAAAGCCTTATTTATTCTTAATAAAGATATTTTTTATTCATTTTTTGTTGTTAATAAAATAAAAAATGTTTTTATGAAATGTTATTTCTCAAGGTCATTGTAGAATTTCTTAAATTTCTTAATTACTTATGATAATTGTTTCTTGTTGTAAATGATAAATTTTATTTTAAAATCAATTATCGATTCAAATATTTAAGTTTATTTATATACTTATTTTTCTTTTAACGAAATAGAAGTGCAAATATTCAGCTTGTTTAAGTCTCATTATACTTCGTCAATAAAATTGATGGAAGTAACCAATTGATAATGAAGAAGGTTTTGACATTGAAGTTAGACGTATTATACTGTTCCATAGCCTAACTTATGAAAAAGAGACTTGTCAATTAAAATATTATTTGTGGAAATATTATATTGAAAAAGAATAAAATTTTATGTGATAACTATTAGAAGAATAATAGAATGTATTGTTCTATTTGCTTGACAGGTAAGAAATTCTCATATTAATAATTTGTAATACAAAGAAAATTTATTAAACAGATTTTGAATGTTACAAAAATTTTAAAACTTATACATCGTACGAATGAATTATTTTAATAATAGAAAAAAAATTCCTATTGACTTTTGATTTCTCATCAATTTTCTTTAAGAAAGTTCGTATATCCAATTGTACTACTGTTTTTAGAATCTAGAAATTAATTTGATATTTATCAAAAAAAAATTGTTATATTATCTATCTTGAGAACTTTTATTTAAAATTCATATTTTTTTTTTCTAAATCTTCAGAGATTAGTATTATTCTAAATAATTACTTTGTCAGCTTCATTACATAATTTTTGTTATAAATTAAAATTATCATAGTTTCGTTCAAAGATCATGGTCGTTATTTGTCATTTACATAGTATGTCGTAACAGAGTAAACCTTTCTTGTTTATTGAAACATTCCGTAATCCTTTAAGATTAAGAAAAAATAGAAGCTGTCAAAATGCTTCTAAATAATTGATTAGTTGATTTAATTCAATGATTTAAATAATAAAATATCTTTGAATAAAAAATAAAATATCGAAATTTTGTCTAGAAAATTCTAGTATTTTCAATTTCGTATATTATAGATGTCGCTGTTTTATCATCATTCTTTGATTATATTAAATTTTTAGACAATAAAATAAAATCCTTTTAAACATATTTATTTAAAAAACATGTTTTTGTACTTTTCTAATGTAGTTTATTTGATACGTTTCCACGTTATGCTGACGTCAGTAACCATGTATTGCTGGACCAATCAAATGCAGACAGCATACTCATCCATCATCCAGACGAGAAAAAGAACGTGTGCATTGCTTTAAGAATCATCTCAAATAAATACGACTGATTTTCTTCGTTAGTCTCATTCGATAATAAGTTATACATTGGATAAACATGAAGATATTCATTGCACTTCTTCTCATCGCTACTATTACTTTTAATTTCTCTTTGGCTGCTGAAGAAGCCAAAAAAGGTAAGAATTTCAATTCGATAAAACAAAAAATCAAATTCATTAGTGTATTAATTTGATTTGATTAGATATTGGAACTGTGATCGGTATTGATCTTGGTACAACATATTCATGTGTT
>JAJEKB010008316.1:0-14589 GCA_022393335.1 Macrotrachela quadricornifera | reverse complement strand
AGATTTTGTTCACTACAGATTATTAATCTTGGAGATTCATTAATTAGTTCATCATTATTATCTTGATTTGGATCATGAAATGTTCCAATTCCACCAGTCATTTGTCCATTTGTTACTAAATTTTCATCATCTAATATATCTATTGCATCTTGATTATTATTATTATTTAATACTAATAAAACTGAATTATCAGCTGTATTAAGTTGACCAATACCTGATGCATTCATAAATATAGTTGATGGTATATATCCAGCATAACGTAAATGATCTTGAGAATGAATTAATGATGTTGATTCAATATGAGATTCATCATCTTCAATTATTGTTGGTATATCATTATAATGTAAATTTGCTATTGATGTTGATGAATGTTGTATATGATGAAGTTGTTGTTGTTGTAATAAATAATTTTTTGTTACAAATTGACCAGTTGTAACACCACAATAATCACGTAAAGAATTAACTTGTGTTGTTAACATATTCATACCAGCACGCATAAAATTACCAGAACTACGTAATGATGATAATGTTTGTACACGCATTGTATTTAATCGTTGTTGACTTGTTTCACGAATTGATTGAAGATAAGCAGCAGATCTAAATAGAATAAATTAAATATTGTAAAAAATTTTTAAAAGAATTTACGTTTCAGCTGCCTGTCGAATTGTTCCACCAGCATGTTGTACACTATGAGTGAGTAATTCTGTAGCTCGACCTACTGTTTGTCCCATATGTTCACTAACTTGTTGTACACCTAAACGAAGTCTATCTCGTACTTGTTCAAGTGTTTCACTTATATTTGCTGCTGCTGAACTTAACCATTGATTAAGTTCAAAATTTGGTGGTGTACGTGCAGCACTATTAGGTGTTAATGTTGGATATATTGGTGGTGTTTTCATATGATCATGAGAATAATATGTTTTTTTTAATATTATACAAAGTATACCACCAATAAGTGACATAAAAAATCCAAAACCTAATGTATAAATAATATGCCATAGAGCATATTTTTGTGCATTTGTATTAATATTAAAATTAAATTTATATGTATATATTCCAAGCATATTTATACCTGAACATGAAAAATCATGTTGAAAACCAGCACGTGCTTGTGTTATAGACAAAAGATTCGTATTAAATGCACGTAATACATGTCGTGTACGAGTTGTTAATGGACCAGCTAAAGCTGTTAAAGTAATATAGATTGGTTCATCAATATTTGATGAAAGTAAATAAATATATGTTGAATTTATTGATGTTAAATTACCAAATGGTGTTGACCAAATAATTATAGGTAAAGGTTGAGCATTAATTGGACAAGTAAGAATAAATTTTGAAAAACGTAAATATGATGATGGTTGAATATTAGATAATTGAGGATCATAATATGGTGCCATACAATTATTACTTTCATTCTAAATTATAATTTTTTTTTTAAATAGAATACAGTAAAACATTCCTATGGTTAACAATTTTTTTTTCCATTACATCCGTAGTAAAGAATTTCTTGAAATTAGACAGTTATTTTCCATGTTATGTCAAAGGTCAGAAATAAAATCCAAAGATCTGAAAAAAAAACTTTCGTGCGATGAAATCATGATTTCTCTTCCAGTCTCCTAAGTATTTGTTTCTTAAATTTTTGAGACATTCAATTTTTTGTTCGATATAGTATGAAATAATTTAAATATAGAAATATTTCTTACGATAAATTGTTTTATATTTGTTGATTTTTCACATATAATTCGATAAAATTCAGGTGTACATTGACAAATAAGTGGATTATTATTTAAAAGAATATTTCTTTTAATTAATAATTGTGGTAAAATATATTTTAATTGATTATTTCTTAAATCAAGTTTAATTAAATTTTTTAAATATAAAAAAATTCTTGCATCTAAAATTTCTATATAATTATTTGCTAATGAAATTATTTCTAATGAATTAGGTAAAATAATTTTATTAATATTAAATTCTTTTATATGATTTGATTCAAGTATTAATTGATGAAGATTTGATATATAACGATTTTTTGATGTTATTATTATTGTTTCAAATTTATTATTACTTGCATTTAATAAATTAAGTTTTAATGAATAATGATCTATTTTAAATACTGATAATTCATAATTTTTTAGATAAAATTTTTCGAATTCTTCATAATTTAAAATAATTTCATAATTAATATTTAAATTATTAGTATTATTTATTCTGGAATAATTATTACATATCCATATTTGTGATGATTTTGAGTAACATTGATTATCAGCTATATGTGGAAGAATTGAGATCAAAATAGTGAGGAATATAATAAGCATCTAAAAAAATTAGGATTTATTTTATTAATTTCAAAAGAATGTCTAATATAATATCTATTCCAAAATGTTAGTATTCATATTTCTTAATAAAAGAAAAATCAATTTTTCAATCTTATTTCTATTTAGATTTATTATTAATTCAAGCAAAACAAAAATTTTTTTGTTCAAGAGAAAGATAAGCACAAAAAAATAGTGCAAAAGAGAAACCAGGAAAACGGAGATTAAATATAGATATATTTTCTTTCTACACAAATATTCAAATGCTACGATCAAGGGTAGTCATATATAAACTTTATACAAAAGAAGAAAAAAAAAGTGAATATTATCTGACAAAACAAAAAAGAAAAAAGAAGTAGATGAGAAAATTTTGAATCGTTTTTGTTTTGATTACATAACATCAACAAAAAATTCTCGAGGTAATGGATTTGTCATAGCACGTTGAAATGATTCTTTGCTTGAACGTAATTTATTTGGTACATCAACTAATTGCCGAGTTTCACTACTACTACTGGTTGATGTTGAAGATGATTTTGTACCAATAATAATACCTAAAAATAAAATAGAAAAAAATAATTATTACATAAGATTTTAAAAAGAAAAAAAAAAAAAGATTATTATTATTTCTAGCATCGTTCATATCTGACAAATACTGAATGTATGAAATTAAATTTCAACAGGTGATGAACATGTTGTAATATCATTATCATCATCATTGCTACATATAACCGCCGGATGGATACATGAAAGATGTCCACAATGAGAATTTTTCATGCTGATAACTAGATATAAGATATTAAAAAAAGTGCACTCGCACAAATCGTATTGAATTTCTCTATTTAATTATTATTTCTTTTTTTTTCTTCTCTATTATTTCTTACTAAATTATTTTCTCACCTGAATTATGTGTATCAGTTAATAAGGATTGTGAAGGTGATTGAAGTGGAGCATTATTTTTATCAACAAAACCAAATGTTGTTACAGTATTTTGTCTTGTTGTTGTTAATAATGAATCTCCACTACGACGATCAGTTGTACTTGTATGATCAGAAACAGATTCATAATCTTCAGGTTCTTCATCAAGTGTCAATTGTGAAATACCTAAATAGAAAAAAATAATAAATAACAATTAAAATTATATATTTAGTTTTATTTTTACCTTGGGAATAAATATCGCCGAAAACATAGTAACACTGTTCAGAAAATGTTAATTTATGAACCGTATGCCTGATATAACCAGCTTTGAGCATAGATGATGCATATTTTCTTGCATCATTGCGATTAACAAAACCATCAACATTTTCAAATAACCAATTAACTAAATCCGAACCTAAAAATTAATTTAGAAAAAAAAAGTTTTTTTTGCTGGTTTGTTTATTTTCTATACCAAGAAATGATTTTGGTATTGGAATTTTCAACCATATTCTATCCCGTATATCTAAACCTGAATCAGGTTCAGCCATAGCTCGTACAATTGTGTCCATATCAGAATTAATTGTTAGATTAAGATCAAGACCAAAACCTTAAATTAAATATTTACTTTATTTTATTTTTATTTTATTATTTTTTTAACTTACGTTCATTATCAATCATTGTATTATTTGTACTTGATATAGTTGAACTCATATTTGTTGTTGAATTTAACAATGATTGTCGATGATGAAGTAATAACTGTTGTTGAGGATTATTATATGTATTTTGTACAGCTTGTGTATGTGCAAGCCATGATAATGGATCAACAGGACGTGCTTGTTCATGACGAGGTAAAGTAAAATAACCTCGTGGAGTTGGATCCCAACATTTAGCTACAACCAATTTAATTGGTCTAGTTTTTTAAATAATAAAAATATAGATTAAAATAAACTAGAAATTTATTAAATATACCCAGGTTTTTGCACAGTTTCACGTAAAATTTTAACAGCATCGTCATTTGATAATCCTTCAAAACTAATATCATTTACTTGAAGAATCATATCACCTGGTTCAATACGACCATCTTGTGCAACTGCACCTCTACAAGAAAAAAAAAATTCGATTTGATTTTTTTTGTTTTTATAAATTTTTACCCTTTCATTATTGAACCAACATATATTCCTCCATCACTAGAACCTGTTTTATCACTTTGACCAACAATACTAATACCCAAAAAATTAACAGCATCTTGAAAAATAAAATAAATTTTTGTTTTCATTTTTAATTTAATCAAATAATTAATAATAAATCTATACCTAAATTAAGTGTTACCGTAATAATATTTAATGTCATTGTTGATTCCGAGTTTAAACTACTAAATGATGATGCCTAAATTTATTAAATTAAAAAATTTTATATAAAATAGTAAGATATAGTACTCGATCAAGTCCTGATGGTAATCGATGTTTTCTTCGACGAGGACGATTTCGACCATGATATCTTGATGATATTGTTGTTGAATCAGTAACTGTTGAATATCTAAAAAAAACAAATAATCAAAATTTTGAAAAAAAAAGAATAAGATTGATTATTAATCAATCTATTATGATATATATTGAAAAATATTATACTAACCTATCATCTTCTGTTTCATCTAAAAATGTTGTTGATTCTAAATCACTACTTGGAAATGATGTTACATCATTAATAGCTCGTTGTTTAGTAAAATATTTTTGATAATCCGCACTATTAGCCGATGCATACCGTCGACTCATACGTTGTAAACGTGGTTGTTGAATATTAAACGAACTATTTGTTGTTGATGTTAACATTGTATCATCACGATGATGATGAGAATGTTTTGATTGTTTACAACCACCACTACCACCACCGCCACTTGATGTTGTACTACCTTCAATAGAAACAAGATAAGCAAGTATACGATCTTGTGTATCAAATGGTAATATTTGTTCATCATTAGTAATTTCTTCTTTAACTTTTCCAATTGATGGATCATTTGTAGCAAAGAAAAATTTATATTTTGAACAATTCCGATCAAGTGCATTTTTAAAATCTTTTAAACATGGTAAACCAGTTACATTTAATTTTGTTAAATAAGGTGGATCTTGATCATCAATATAATAAAAAACTTTTATTTCAGTATTTGATGTTGCTTGTTCAACGGGAGATTTACCCGTATCTTCACTCATCCTTGATTTATTTCTTTTTCTTTCTAATTAATTATTTGATTTGTTACGCATTCTATAAATGATAATAATGTTTATCAGCTGGTATCAGCACTATAACGACAGTGTAACACGAAATGAATAATAACAACAACAACAAACAAGACAAAAGATCATTAGAACAATGGTCGAACAATCAATAGATAAATGAATAGACCAATAGTGAAGACGAATCATTGTATATACTTTCGAATGACAGAAATCGGTGATAGATGGCACTAGTATCAGTGAGATATTGTCGGTTTTCTTTTGTTCATGTAAAATGAAATAAATGTTTGATACAGATTAAGTAAACTGACATAAATTTGAACAATGTATAGATTGATATAAAATACAATATAAACATCTTTTGAACTACTTATTCAGAAACAAAATTAATTGATAATGTATTTATGTATATTGAATTTGCAAAATGTTTTTTTTTGAGCATATATTAGATAAATTCGACTTTTACATACAATAAATGACTTAATCTATTTTCTCTTTATTATTAAATAGTCTCTTGATAATACTAGTACAATAGATTATATATGCGTATGATTGTGAATTAACTATTAAGACAATGCCATAGAGCCAAACTAATATAATGATATGGAACAGAATTGGATATGTTGTCATTTAATTTGATTAAACTTATTGTATGAATTTTTCGTGTATGTAAGCTTTTCGTTAACGATATGAAGTTCATACTCTTTCATACAACCAGGCCAATATTTTGTAAACCAAATCACCAGCATAAATATGTTTAAACTATTGAACTGATCATTGTCATTTATGAGTATCTTGTAATTACTGCTTACAAAATCGCGAATATAATATTTAATATGATTAAGGAAACAGACAGAACTGAGCACAAGAAGTCATTATACTATACTACATTTTTATTATAATTAGAAAATCGACTTTTCACTCTGTTCAGCTGATTTGATTTCATTCAGGATGTTCGAATTGTATTTTCTCCTTGTTCAATGGATGTATTAGATTCAATCGAGGCATTTAACATTGCTACTAATTATAAGTTCATTACAAGTTTATATAGTGCTGAAAAGTAAAGTAAATATCAAAAACCAATAGTGAATGTAGATGAAAATGCAAGCAGAATAATACATACTCTATTATATATCATAAAAATAAATATGATGATTATCGTTGATAGGCAGTAATGATCAAACTGAAGTGTTGAGATTATAAAAATTGTCTTTTTTGCACAATACTTGTAAGGAGACAGAATGGATAGTAAAGATTGCAGATCGTTACCACAATCAAAACTTTCGTACAAGATCTTTCTTAAATCACAGAATACAACAGGTTTCTATCGACGGACAACAATCCCTTTTTTTACTAAAAACTACAGCGTGTTTCTTGATCTGTCAAGAGATACTAACTACTTCAATAGAGGAAAATGTTCATGATATGAATAAGAATTCTTTCTTCTACTAGGATAAATGAGAAATCTGCTTGACACTTTTTCAAATTAAAGAAAAATTCACAAGTATTATTATCATTTATGAGCCTGTGATATATTTATTAAAGAGGAGAATGCTAATAACTTCAACAATCAAAAAGCATTACTATAAATAACACTCATAACCCATGTGAAAATAGTCTGTACACCATATGTTTGACCAACTTCCGTCTACTTGTTACTCTAATATCTATTCAGAATTCTCTTTCTGACTTATAGTTAACTCATTGAGAGCAAATCTCTGATGAGAACGAAAGAAAGAAGCTTTTACAACCGCTATATTGAAAGATTTAAAAAAATATCTTTGCTCATTTTTTGAATATCTTATTATCTTATTTATAATTAACTGAATATGAATAAATACCTGCATAGATGAGCAGTGTTATTTGCACAAAGTAATTGCCATTCTCTAAAATGAACCTTCTTTCAATTTCTTTTGTCTCATGTCAATAGATTTCGAAAGTTTCTGGCAATTTGTTGAAAGAAAAGCTAATTGAGTATTTGATAGACCATAAAAGTTATGCTCTATAGAACGATGTGTACAAAGAGGTTCCTATGGCTAGGATTTAGACAGTTTTTATCAAAATACAGAACTGTACTACATGGAAAATTTTAGATATATATCATTATCGGTCTTCTTTAAACGTTGCGCTCTCAAAAAGATGACTATAATTCAGAACAGAAATCTTAATACACGATTAGAAAATGCATAAAATGTCCAATATGACTGATTGTTTTTTATTTTCATCAATAACTTATAGATCGACAAAAGTTGAACAGACATACTATGCAAAAAATATTTACACACATACATATTTCCCAAAACTCATATGGATTGTTTCGACTGTATATTGCTGTTAAGCATTTCATCTAAACGTTGCATGAAACTGCCACTAAGATAATTGCCAAAGAGATTCATAGCACTGAGTGTCTGTCAAAAATAGTGAATGGATACTTGAACAAGAAGAGCTATGAATAATGTGTTACTTTATTTTGTTGTAAAGTACTAATTAAATGTTGAACTCCTAGTGGGCCGATTTGATTGCTGTAGAGATTCAGTGTCGTGAGTGTCTGAATAAGATAGTTACTGAATGGTCAAACAAGAAGAACAACCAAATTGATCGTGTTACTTTGTTTTGTTTCAAAGCATGCACAAGATATTCTGCTCCTTGGTCACCGATTCGATTGTTATTAAGGTCTAGTATGGTGAGTGTCTAAATAGAATAGTAAGTGAACTATTGAATCAAAGGAGAAGTTATACTAGTTGCATTACGTTATTTTGTTGTAATACATTGGCTAAGTATTGTGCTCCGATCGGACCGATTTGATTCTTGAAGAGATTCAGGGTAGTGACTGTCTAAATACAATAAGGAATGTATAGTCGAACACGAAGAGAAATCACATTGATCACGTTACTTTGTTTTTTTGCAGAGCAATTGCAAAATATTCTACTCCTTGATCATTAATTCGATTGAAATTGAGGTTTAGTGTAGTGAGTGTCTGAACAAAATTGTGAGTGAATAGTTGAGTAAAAAGACGGGTTCTGCTGTTTGTATTACTTTATTTTGTTGTAGAGCATTGGCAAGATAATGTGCTCCTCGTAGTCCAATTTGATTGTAGCTGAGGTGTAATGTGATAAGTGTCTGGATTCAATGGCAAAGGAATGGTTGCAAAATAAGACGAGTTATACTAATCATTTTACTTTATTTTGTTTCAAAGCGTTGGCAAGATATTCTACTTCTTGATCACTGATTCCATTCGAACTGAGATATAGTGTGATGAGTGCCTAAAGAAAATAGCAAGTGAATGAATAATTGAAGTAGAAGATAAGATGTGATGATTGTCTTACCATATTTTGTTGTAAACTATTGGCTAAATGCTGTGCTCCTAGTGAACTAATTTGATTGTCACAGATATTCAGTATGGTGAGTGTCTGAATAAAATAAGGAATCAATGGTTGAACAAGAAGAGAAGGAGATATGTTAGTCGTGTTACTTTGTTTTGTTTCAAAGCATTGGCAAGATATTCTGCTCCTCGAGCACCGATTTGATTGTTGTTGAGAACAAGTGCAGTGAGTGTCTGAAGAAAATCGTGAATGAATAGTTAAAAAGAAAAGATTACTATAGTGATTCTGTTACTTTGTTCTCTTTTAGAGCATTGGCAAAATATTGTGCTCCTTGATCACCAATATGATTACCTCCAAGGCTCAGCATCATGAGTGTCTAAGGAAAATAATGGACGACTGATAGAATTAGAAAACAACCAAAGTTGGGCATGTTACTGTATTCTGTTGCAGAGCATTGGCAAGATATTTTGCTCCATGTGGACCGATTTGATCATCATCTAGGTATAGTGTGATGAGTGTCTAACCAAAATAGTGAATGAATGGTTCAACAAAAAGAGAAGACATGATAGTTCTATTACTTTGTTTCGTTGCAAAGCATGGGCAAGATGCTCTGCTCCTTGATCACTAATGTAATTGTATCGAAGAATTACTGTGGTAAGTGTCTGAGTAAAATAATCAAAGAATATTTAATCAAAAGAAAGATGAATGCTGGTTATATTACTTTGTTTTGTTGCAAAACATTAGAAAGATGTTTTGTTTTGATTCGATTGTCGTGATGATGAAATGTAGTGAATGTCTGTGAAAAATAGTTATAAAGTGAGAATAGTCGAAGAAAATGATTGGCTGATTATTAAGTGATTGAGAAAAGAATGGAACGAAAATTGAACTCATACATATAAAGGTATGCGATTAGTGAATTGCTGAGTAGGGTATAGTGAACAATTAATAAACACTTTTTCGTGTAATCAGTGCAAATGTGCGAGATCAAATCATTACTGATTTCTAACGAAAAGTATCAATGTAATTTTGCAGCTTTAGTTCATTTGATATTACTATTGGCTTCATGGTTTGTATTGGAATAAACACGATTGATGATTACTCAATTATTAGCAGTAGTGTTCACGTAGTTGCTACAGTTTCAATTATAATTAAAAGCAGTTTAATTGGATTATCAAATGAAGAGTTAACTTCTTATTCTTTTCATTACAAGGCATGTAGATCATTACTCTGATTGAGATAGCGCTCAATTAAAACAATTATCTAAGCAATTTTTGTAGATGTATTAATTAGATTTGACTTGGAGTATATTTCAGACTTCGGTTATTTATACTATCTTTGATTTGATGTGTTATGATTATAGTAATCTATATTTTATGATAAGATGATGCCTTTTATTATTTGTACATTGACACCTATCTCTTCACTTTATTGTTCACACGTCGTGTAGATAAAAGAATAGTCAAACATTAGCGAACATAAAGAAATAGACAGAAGACGGCTGTTCAATAAAGTTGCAATGCATACACAAGATAATGATGTTAAATACTTGAACCATAGAGCCCTTTGAGTTGGACTCTGATTCATATTTTATCGAGTTTCTGTAATTAGTTACAATGCTTTTAAATAAATATTATGATAAGTGAATAGGATCTAGCTGAGTTTGCGTTGTTTTAGGTAAATATATGAAGCTTCACGTTACCAACTAGAATTATTTTTAATCCATTGATAAGTTATGAGTTTGTATATAACGAGCGTGAAATATTATTTGTATTCTTTATTTCATATAAAAATAATCTATCATTTTAATTATTTTTCTATGGAATTAAATATGAAAATGTTATAATTCGAACTCACATAATAGTTGAAAAGTAGGAATACGTACTATTTCCGGCGCTTCAGAAAGCTTTGATGAGTAAATGCCATTGAATTTTCATTCATTCAATGAAACTCATAAACGGGATTAGTATGGCTCATATAAAACACTAATTTACAGAAACTGTTCTCATTAGAAAAAAAGAAGTTTCATTCAAATTAATACAAATGAATTCATGTTAGAGAGTTTCTTTTATCATTATTTTTTGAAAGAAAAAACTTCCACGACATCAAAAAATGTATTCATGATATTATACATGTCTCAACACTTCAAACTAGGAATACAGAAATTAATCCAATTAAGTAATTCATGAAAAGAACGGTGTGTTTAAAAATTGGTGAGAATATGACTTCATACTAAAAGGTAATATTACCTGGTATCTATGGTATGTATCTGTGATGTCATTGAGTCTTATGCAGACATTTCGACATGATACAAGAATTGTCAATTTATCCAGATTGTCAAGGATTCGATATATCAACTCGACAGGTAATGTATGCAATGATAGAGTCATCGTGCTCGGCGTTGATGCTATTTTTTCAAACTGTGTATGTTTCATTGAGATTCGTATGCTTTGAGATACCGTGTTATCTTTTAAGGATTCTTTTGTATATCATGTACCATTGAATTACTCATGATGGTGCAATGTCTTATCTGTATATAAAATTGTGAAAGTGTGATAAGTCAATGTAATCAACTACTCATGTCTTTAGAAATCACGTCATTTTTGGTGATTAATCGTGATTATTTCCGATATTTTAACATATCATGAATTATTAATAATGTGATAAATAATTTCAACAATAAGTTTTATTTGAAATAATTATTTTTCACTTTTTTATTTCGATCAATCTCAACAACTGCTTTATCAGAGAAGCTTTCTTATACGGTTGTATATACATCTGGATGTGGTTAGAAACCAAATAAAAAATTATTATCTGATAAATTATATGAACCTATACCATTCGAATGCACACTTTTGAAATGAAAGATGTGCAATGATGTTGTTTATTTTATATCTTCAGCCGTCGAGGATGATAAAACTTTCAAAGGTTACTGTAAGAATACAAGACGGATACAAAAGATAAATAAGCCATTATAACGGAAATGAATGTTTTGTAAATGTTTTCACTAAATGTTTTTATATGGATAAGTAGAATTTGACAAAATGTCGAAACAGTGTTCATAGATTTTTTTGTAAAAAGAAATTCGAAATAAAATAGTGAGAGTCTGTCAAGAAGCTCGGCATGATCTTTGTCACTGTTGTAGAAGCAATTACACAAATCATCGATTTGCTTCTGCATGGCCAATGTTCTTGACGCTTTCTTCTGTTGAGAACCCATCTTGAGCTTGAGATATGGTCGTCGAAAGGTGAGTTTTTCAGCTTGTAAATAAGCAATGAACGTCCACATATTAAAATGAGTTTTGTTCATGCGCTCGTTGAAACGGTTGTTCCGGCTTGAATGAGAAAAGGGAGAATTGCTCACCCTCAACGAGAGGTGCGTGAACATGAAGAATATGGATAGTTATTCTTTTGAACTTTATCAAAGACATAGAGCAGGTGAGATATAGATAGACGCCCTTTGGACCTCTGCCAAGAGACACAAAAAGAGAAAACGTATCGAAGTGTTTTTATTTATTTTCCAAATTTCTTCTTATCTGGATTTTGTCTTTTCAGATTTTTTCCATATCTTTGATTTTTCTGATTTTTATTTTCTAGATGTTTTGACAAATTCAAAAATTTGCTTGTTTCCAACATTAAGAACGTTATAAAGAAGTTATTTATGATGATAGCTCTAATATTTTCATCCTCATCCTACATTTATGTCAATCAATAAGATATCATTAATTCACAAAGTTGAATACAACTTAGAATCATTCATTATATGAACAATCTTAGTGAAAGCAAAGTCGGAGATAAGTCAGTTTAGTCAAAGAGAGCAAAATTTTTTCTGGAGGGTGCGATTGATTTTTCTCCGATCCTTCCCTAGTTACGCCACAACAACCTACTATTCAACTGTCATCTAGTAAAGTTTTATTAACATGAATAAATTTATTATTACATAAAAATGTTTAATATAATGAATCTAAACATTAAATACATAATTGTAGTATGAGTCAAGAACAATTTTCTAACCTGATACCATATGAGATGAATGTAGTCATGCAACATACATTCTATTCATAGAAAATCAAGGGCTATATATAGGATAAACAATCCACTAGGACTAAAAATATTCATACAGAGATTAAAGAAAGAATAAGAAAAAAAATCCATTGAAGATATCAGTGAAGAGAGGAAAATGCACAGTGCAGGAAAAGAAGAATCAAGTATAGAAGCAGGAACAGATTAGAGGTGGTGTACCGATCGTAGAATATAGGGATTGCATACCTTCTTCCTTTGAGAAAGTTATTATTTTTCGTCAGCAGTTTTGATTAAGAAGTTCTATTCTAACCTTTCGCATGACTCAGTGGTAATAACTACATCATCTTACTTTTTGTCTTCTATATAGTTCTGCGACTAGTGTACGGGGAAGTCTGACCGTTTCAACCGGTGTGTGATTCAAATTATGTTTTATATAATCTTAATGGAGTACAAAATAAGATTGGATGCCATTTTTCGAGCGAATATTTTTATTTATACGTTCCAATCTGCTTTTTCACACATATAAAATTACTGAATGATTTTTGTGCAATCTTACTGGCTACTAAGCAGAAATATTGACATTGTACGATTATTGTGCGATTTTTTATTGTTTTTTCATAAATTTTATATCTATCGATCAAGATTATAAGTTAGTAGAAATAATACTGTTTGTTGTGAGGTAACGTTTGTTTTAAGTAGAAAAGAAAAAAACTTTATTATTATTTTACCGTTACCATTCTTATGAATTTGATGGTCGTTCTATAGAAATGTCGCACATGCTTTTTTTTATATTATTATTTTCTTCAGAATAACAACAAAAATCGGTACTTTTATTTTTAAAAACGAGAACAAACGGTGAGATCGCCACGACAACGTTTAAGGTAAAAATCTTTCACAATAGTATAAAATAGTTTATAAACAGTCTTAAAAAAATAAGTACATATCGAAATAATGTTTATTCTACAAATAATTTCATCAAAAATATAGGAAATAGAATTAAGTGTTTAATGTGAGACATCTCGAATAATGAAATAATACAATAGAAACAATGTATGAGTACATTCTTCAATTTTTATATTCCTATTTTGATAATGATAATTGTGTGATCTTTTCAGTTACATTTATATTTTAATTGTATAGCTTAACCAATTGGTAACATTTAATAAACAATGACATCTGAAGAAGATCAATGGATATATTGTCAAATTTTCAAAGAAACTTTATCTAAAATGAACGAAAATGATCGAAAAGCAATTAGAGAATATTGTCGTGATCTTTGTACAGAAGAAGATACTTATGGTTTGATTACAACAAAGCGAGATTTGATTGAACAATATGACAGTCTTTGTGTAACGCTTGGAGATTCAAATCCTATTGTCACTTTAGCTAATTTAATGTTAGAAAAAAAAGATTATGATCGAGCTGAATATTTTTATTTGCAAGGTCTTTCATCCGAAAATGAAAATTGGTCACGTCAAGTTACCATTTTGGACAAATTGAGTGAAGTTTTTCGCAAGAAAAATCAACTGGACAAAGCACGACAATATTATGAACAAGCAAATCTAATTAAACAACAACATTTATCCAAAAAACAATAACAAATAAATAATTATTCATTTTTCTAGATTATTGTAATATTGTTTTTTAGTTCTATATATAACTCTATTCTTTATAGAGCCACATAGAAATAAACAAGATTTGTAAAAGTGCATGATCTATTTCTTCAGTGATTTTCAAATGCCTTTTTTGTCCAATAATTCCTATTTAATGACATCCTATTCGACAAAAA
>JAJEKB010008314.1:0-14860 GCA_022393335.1 Macrotrachela quadricornifera | reverse complement strand
AAATAATTTTTAATATATTATGCTAACAATTTTATTTGAATTATTTATTATTGTTATTTGTTCTCTACCATTATCATTTAATAATATGAATATATTAAAAGATTCTCTATTTTATTCATCTAATAAAAGAAATTCTAAACTATCTAGTCAAAATCAATTAAAAAAATATAAATTCCGTCAAGAAAATAATTCTTTAACGAATCCACTTTTATCAACATATGAAAATAATGATACTAAATTAGGAACAATTGATTCTGATGAAGAATTACAATCAAATAATAAATGTGTTATTCGTACTCGTCAATCACCAAAAAATTTAACACTAGCAGCACATAATGGTGGATCAATTGTTATTGTTGAAAAATCTATATTACCAAATGAAACTATTCAAGCATTTGCTATTCGATATCGAGTATCCGTATGTTTTATTAATTTATTATCAAACAAATAAATTAAATTTGGTTTTGATTCTTTTTTTTTCTTATTAAGATTTCTCAATTAAAACGTTTAAATAATTTTCAAAATGATCAAGATTTTTATGCATTAACATATTGTCGGGTACCTGTACGTCGTTTTGGTTTACTTCATGAATCATCATCATCATCAACAGTTGTTAATTTAAATGAACAATCAACAATATCATTACCTATTACACATTTATCTCAACAAAATCATCATGCTTTTTTAAATGCAATGGATAAAGATTTAGCATCAATGCGTACTAAAGTTGAACAATTAATTGATACACCATCAACAACATCATTTTCTAATCAATTAATATCTCAATCATTAACAAAACATATGATAAAATCAGGAAGAAATAAAACCAATGAATTAAACTGTGATGGAGCTGATTGTGGTTGTAGAATTTGGCATATTATTTTAATTTTAATACTTATGATTCTCATACCATCTATTTATTCATATTTTTATATTAAATCTCATTCTAATAATAAGTTATGATCTTTTTTCTTTGAGTTTTTCGTTTATTATGAAAAAAAATATATAAATTCATATGAATGACGAGCTTATGATGTTAATTTTCTACATTTTATATTTATGATTAGATCAATATTGTCAATATAATAAGAAAGATTTGTTTTTATCCGATGAAACGCATAATTCGAGTAAGATGTAAACAATAGAACTTAAGCTGCTGATTATGAAAAACAATTTTTTTTATCTCATGTAAATATGTTTTGTAGATCGAAAAATGTGAAAAACTTATAAGGAGTCGTTTTTTTGATAAAAACACAATTTTTTTTGTGTTCTTCTTCTTCGAAGTCTCTGAAAATATTTCATCTGTTTTGATGACATAAAATTTTGCTAAAAAGTTGATAACAACAAAAAATAGAGAAACATACATGAATTAATTTAGTTTTTTATCCTGATACGGAATGTGATTGTCTTATTACATTAAATCTAAATTTTCATAAAGAAAATTAAGAATTACTTGCGAAAAATTTAGTAAAAAATAGTTTTTCTCACCAAAGAAAATATGATAAATTGAATGAGATAAAATATTTACTTTTCTTAGTCATGTAGAAAAACTCGACAGATTTACAAAATTTAAGACACTTTCAGAGTGCCGTCATGGAAAGATTTTCGGGATCAGAATTGATATAATAACTTGTCTATAGTCAGTTTTTGATACTGAATCTGAAAAATATTTTTAGAGACTTCGAAGAAGAAGAAGAAAGCAGAAAAAGTGATGTTTTTTTCAAAGAAAACGACTCCTTTTAAGTTTTTCGTACTTTTCGACCTACAAAAGGTATTTGCATGAGGTAAAAAATTATTTTTCATAATTAGCAGCTCAAGTTCTATTGCTCTATGTGAAAAAAAGAAAAAAAATATTTTACTGAATTTTTGTATTGTCTGCATCTTACTTAAATATATCATTATTTACATTCGTTTTCCATCAAACTTTGATCACTTAGTAACATTATCAAAGCCTATAATACATCATTTACAATAAAATTATTTTTTTCTCTCTTGATTTATTAAAATATAATATAATTTAAAAACAAAAGATTAACATGTTTATTTCAGATGAATTCTCTTAGTTTAAATAAATTATAGGTATTTTTATTCATAAACATAGTTTATAAATACACAGCTATTTTATGTTAGAAAATAATTGTTCGTGAAAAATTTAATAAACACCAACTATTGTAGCTGGAAAAACAGGCAAACCACCGATATATGTAGGATAATCACCGTAGCCACCACCATAGCCACCGTAGCCACCACCATAACCACCATAGCCACCGTAGCCACCACCATAACCACCGTAGCCACCAGGATATCCACCATAACCAGGATAAACATCAAGTGGACGACCAATGATGTTATCATTATTGATATCAATACCTAATCGTCTTTCTGCTCTACCCACAATTCCTAAGAAAACAAAATATTAAAATCCATTGTATGTCTCTAGTGTAAATTACCTTCTCCACCGATATATCCATCGTCATTAAAATCATAACCATATTGACGTTCAGCGCGATTGTTTCTATTACCTAATAAAAATTCAAAATATAATTATTACAGTATATTTTACACATGAAATGAATCTAGCATATTGTACACAAAAACTTACCCATATTGATTTAGAATATTGGCTCAAGATTGCAATAATGATAAAAATATCGTTTATATAAATTTCTTTTGATTCATTCTTGCTTTTATAGTATCGATTTAAGTCCTTGATTAATGTATATTTTTATGCTGTTAATGACACTTATTCATGCTTGAATAAACTTGTTATTATCATCAGAATCATAGCTAACGTATTCATGCTGTCATATGTAATGAGGATTTCATTTGCCCCCAGTTGACGTTAATTACTCATTATATCTGTTCTTTTTCATATACTATGATAATATCTATTTTCTCTCTTTCTCCCACGTATTAAGGTGCAGCAAATAGAGTGACTAACAAAACAAAATAATGTGAGATACGTCATAAAAACCAATACCTTAATATTGCGTCTGAACTTTAATCTACTATACTTTATTTTTATGACAATATTTGAGTTTAATATTTGTCTTTTTCTTTCAATTTTACTGATGACCCCAATTGATTTAGTATTATGTACTGATTTAGAATCTATTTCTATGTTGATTATCTATACTTAGGAGTAATTTATACATATTGTCAAATTATTTCTTGATAAAGTTATGAATATTTTCATGCTGTTAAACGATACTATTCAAATAATTGCTAAAGCTACTGATCACAGCATTTACTATGAATTCTTTTGAATTCCGTTTAAAAATTAATAGATAGAATTGGATAAAGAATTGAATAAATTATTTTATCTAAACGAAGCTGTTGTTTTGTACTGTTTGATACATTACGACAAAAACAATATTATATAATTGTGCTTTGAATGAAAGGTAATATAAAAAATACAATAATTTTTTCTAGTGAATAATGTTTACTTCGTACTTTATTTTTTATAAGAGTCATAAATTCATATTGTTTATCTCAAAAAGAGGTGTTTAAAAAACCGAGAAATAGAAATTACTTCTTGATCTCCATGTAGTTTCTTGGTTCCAGAAATGAAAATAACATATTAGTCACAGCAATTTTTACATTAAATTGATATTAATGAGGAATTATATCAAAATAACAGGGTAAGTGTGCAAAATATTGTAAAACATGGATCACTGTAACTGTTAAAAATATGAAACTGTCATTGAATCGATCATCAATTCTCAATTCTCTGAGTAGTTATCATAGTTCTATTCATAATTTGCTATTAGTTTAGAGATTCTAATTTCTCAATCTTTGGACACTGCCACTTTATCTCAGGTAAGTTCTTTTGGCTTAAACTTATTCTTAAAAACATAACATATTATTATTTTAATTCGAATTTTTATCAAGGCAGATATCACTTTTATGTTTAAAAATAATTGTTCATGAAGATTTATTAGTATGCAAATGGTGGACGGTAACCATAGCCAATGTTAGGAAGACAACCAATGATACTATCACCATTGTAATCAATGTAAGTTGCTCTTTCTAGTCTACTCAAAAATCCTAAGAAAAGAAAAGAATATTGAAATTTATGTTATATCTTTATTTCAATTTGCCTTCTTCTCCAATATAACCAGTATCACGGTCAAGATCATTGACTAAAACGAAACTAAAAAGAACTTAATATTTAATTATAATAAATTACTTTACATATAAAAACTTACTCATCTTTATCATTAGTTCATTATGCCGAGATTGTAATAAGAATGGAAATAGAGTTTAACATGCATTTGTTTTGATTCCGAAATAATTTTTTAGTACCTATTTATCGTTAGTTGATGTGATTTTTTTTAGACACTATTTGTGGCAGTTTTTTATGCTAAAATAATAATTAATTGCAGATTGTTGTGATAAAAACCAGGTCATATTTACAGTTGTATGTAATTAGACATTACATTCCAAATTGATTGAATAATTAATCATGGGTTTTTCATGTTGTTATCGTGTGGTAATTATAATTATCATTTCTATCTGTCACATTTCAAAATATGGAAAATGTAATTGATAAAAACAAAAAATAAAGTGAAACACATTATTAAAAGCAAATATTTCAGTAATGTGTGCGAGCCTTCGCCTAGTATGTTTTTATAATTTGTATGAATTTGTAAAAATTATTTCTAGATAAAAGTTTGAACTTTTTCGTGTTGTTGAATGACAATATTTAAGTAATTGCATAAACTACTAATTATATCATTTACTATGACGTCATAAGAAAATATAGAATTGAATAAATCATTACATCTAAACTGAGTTGTTGTTTTTACTTTTTGACAAAATTTTGCAAAGTTTATGCTAAATTCTTCATATTTACATTGAAAAATGGTGGTATTTGATTACGACATCACATAGAACATGATATTAGGTACTTTCTTCAATTATTACTATTTTTGATTATGAATATATTTGAAATTATGTTTATTTATTCATTGCTGAGGCCGAGTATATTTGTAATTCGCTCAGAACGGGATTGCTTTTTTGTAAAAAACAACAACGAAATATATTCATTCACGCATGACAACAAAACAAAAGAAGATATAGATATAACACACACACATATGATGACGTCAAAACGATTATAGAGAGAAAACTACAACGTACATACAAATAATGACATCACCTAATAACGCTATGTTCATATGCGTGTATGAAAGAATTAATCAAGGATATACAGTGTCATAGATTAATGTAAGATAGAAAAGAGAGAAAATAGAGCATGATTATGCAAGTTACATTAGACGTATATTACGACTGTAAGCATATTCTAACATGTTGTAACTATTTTCAATCGTCAATATATAAAATGTTTCACCGTTAAAAAAAAAGACCGTGGTAGATATGATGTATCATCCGTTTCCAAAAAAACTAATAAGCTTAAGATATTAAAATATATTATAGGATACGAAAATAATAAACTTTTATTTTGACACATAATGAAAAGATGATTTAGAGTTTCTAAGATCATTTTATATAATTTTGAACAACAATAAAATCTTAAGAGAAAATTTAGAAATAACCTTCATTGCATTAAAACTAGTACTTTATTCTAGTAATAAATCATTGTAATGCCATAAATTCATAGCGCTTGTACCATTCTATACTAGTGTACATCTATAAGAATAATAAAGTGATAATGAATGATCAAATTTTTACAATCACTATTTTTCACTTTCTGAACTATTTCATTCCTCAGCAAATACGTTACATAATTGAAAGGAATAATCTTTATATATTGGCATATAAAAGCTCATCTTACAAAACATATCTTTGTTTGATCGTGTGGAGTATGTCAAGGTTCTAAATATAAGCGAAGAAGTTTTATTTTGTCACTTAAAACATCATAGCTCATCATCATCGTCGTGTCCCATAGGCTTAGCACCTGTTGAAGCCAATTATTTACAGGATCAGATTTTTCCATATCCGTCGATCTTGTACGACGTGGAACAGGTCTTGTTCACTTCGTTGGCACCATTATATTATATCATCGAGCTGCTCTCTGCATGGACGCCCTGGTCAAGATTTTCCGTTCATTTTTGCAAATACTAGGTGTTTTATTAATCTCTTGTCGTTCATTCTACAGATATGACCAAATAGCCTTGGTGTTCTCTTCTTTTGATATCCTTTTCGTGATATCTTCATTTCGTACCACATCTTGCCAATGAAGTCTTAGAATCTGTCGGTACAATCTCATTTCGAACGCTAATAATTTCTTTCTGGCTGTTTCTTTTAGAGTTTATGTCTCTGAAGCGCATAATGGGACGCTGAAGACATATGTTGTTAGGATTTTAAATTTTTTTTCTGTGTTCAGTTTTTTATTGTTCCACATTTATTTCATTGAAACCATTGCACCTGTCACTTTTCCTATTCTTATTTTAATTTCCTCCGAGCAACTGTTAACCCATATCAATAGATTGCCCAGATATTCGAATTTTCCGAGGTTTTCTATGGTTTCTCCTGCTACATGGATTCTATTTGCAATGTTCCTGTCTTCGAATACCATGGTTTTGGTTTTATTTATGTTTAACATCATTTCAGCTTGTTCGACAGCTATTTTGGTTAGTTCAATTTGGCATTGAAGTGAGCTACCGTCGTCATCTATAAAGTGAATATCATTGGCGAATCCCAGATTGTTTATTATTGTTCCACCAATATTGATTCTGCAGTTGTTTTGTCCTACCTAGTCCATTACTCGCTCAAGATATGCGGTGAAGAGGAGTGATGACAGAGAGTCGCCTTGTCTAGTCCCTACATCTTTTCGAAATCACTCGCCATTATCTTTTCCAATTCAAACAGCTGATTGAGATTTTTCGTAGATCTTTTATAGCAGTGTGACCATTTTTGTTCTAACATCATACGATTTTATGTTTGATTGTATGGAATGTTTTTTAGAAATCTATGAAGCAATTGTATATTTTTTTTCCTTGTCTTTTCGCCTTTTCAGCCAATAGTCTGAGTGTCAGAATTTGATGTATAATGCTTCTGTCTTTTCTGAATCCTGCTTGCTTCTCTGAGAGATTTGGATCTGAATGACTTTTCAGTCTATTTCGCAGTACTATTAGAAGTACTTTTCCTGTATGATTGCTAAGAAAGATCATTTGGTAGTTTGAGCAATTACTGAGATCTCCTTTCCTTAGTATTAGTACCAAAATGGACTTGTCCCATTCTTCTGAAATCATACTTTCATGCCATGCTTTGTTACAGAGCTGATGAATTCGACGTATTAGTTGTTCGCCTCCCGCTTGTAGCATTTCTGCTGTCATTCTATCTGATCCTGGACTCTTGTTTCTTTTTAATGCATGTATTAGTACTTATACTTCAGAATATAGAATATCTTGGGGATCTTCATTCTGGGGACGTGTGATGTCTTCAAGTTCTTTTATCATTCCGTCTCCGCCTCCAAAATCTTTTACAGACTGCTACAATACTGTTGCTATCTTCGTTTGATGTCGTTTTTTGACTATAATATTGTGCCTTGCTGATTTCACATGACATTCAGCCGGGATACAAATTCCTTTCGTGTATCCAATGTTCTTTGTCCGGTCTTGCTTATTTCTTAATTTTCCTATATAGATCTTTATTTTGTTGCGTATATCCTATGAAAACATTTTTCTTCTGTTTTACTCTAAGCTTTTCATCAGCTAGTTTTAGTGTTTCTTTGAAGACCCAGGGCTTTCTAGTTATTTTTTTGAAGGTACAGTTGTCTCTACTATATTTTTTATTGCCTGCTCTATTTTTTTAGCATGATGTCCCAGATTACATTTTTGTTCTATATTTTCTATATTTTTCGAAAGTGTAGCACTGTATGATTGTCGTATGTTCTCATCTTTCAATCGGTTCACATCAACTTATAAATGCTATCTGGTGATACCCAAGTCCATTTCCGACTTGATTTCTGCTGAAATCTTGTATCATATACGTATAGATTATGTACTGTTGCAAATTCTAGAAGACGCTCTTTACGTTCGTTTCTATCAAAATAACCATATTTTCCCATAGTGGATCCCAATCTGTATTTTCATTACCAATTTTAGCGTTTCAATCTCCTATCAGGATGATTACATCTTTTTTGTCTGTCTTTGCTAGTGCTTCCTCAGTATCGCCATAGAATGCTTCGATATCTTCTTCTGATGATGAAGAAGTTGATGCGTATACATGTATCACTGAGATTTTAAAATGGTGCTTTATCGAATCTTGCCGAAATTATTCGTGAACCAATTGTATTGTATCCTATCAACGTCTTTTTTGTTTGTGCACTTAGTAAGAAACCTACACCCCTCATATGTGAGGTTTCTTCTTCAGACTAGCTGAAATCTCGATTCGGTATCTTACCGTTTCCTGTTCATTGTATCTCAGAAATATTAATTATGTCGTATTTGAAACGTTTCATTTCGTTTCTCAGTAACTCTAGCTTTCCAGCAGCTCATAGTGTCTGCACATTCCATGTTCCTGCTACCAGCCTCTTTTTGGCAAGTTTTAGTTTTTTCGTGTTTTTTATCGTATAATCTGTGTGTGAGTTTTTTCAGTCGTCAATTTTTCGACTCTGCTCTGGTCACTCGACAGAGGACACAGGCCTTGTTTTCCTGGACGTCGTCCGAGCCGGTATGGGTTGATTCTGAATTTGCTCATAATTGGTTTCTGTCGTCTTGTTCTTTTTACAAACGGCGGTATCTGCATCCCTTCCGTTTAAAGCTCCTACTTCATCCGAACTTGTAAGCGGCATAGATGCCGCAGGATTCTGGCCTCTCTAGTAAAGCTATCATAGCTCTTAATCATATTCCAATGTATACTTATATCGATATTGTCATTAATAATCACCACTAGTTGTCATTATAATATATCAAGTTCTTCATACTTCATAGTAGTATGTTATTAACTAAAATATCTGGCTTATTCTTACTTGTTTATCTTTTGTGCATATATTGATCGTATAGACATATTCATTCGAATGATTTTACAGTACTTCTAGTGAGAAATAAAACTTATAGTATGCTCTTACAAATAAAAATTGCTCGATACAAATGTCACCTATACAAAAAGATTTCAGTATCATAATGCAACACAGCTTTCAGGTAGCTCGTTGATAAATGGTAACATATGCTAAGTAGTCTTGTTCATGACATTGTAAATTATTGTAAGCGAGATAACATAGATAAAAATATAGTGTTGAATATGGTTAATAAATACAGTGCCTTACCAGACAAAATGAAAATTTCTCACTTGTGTACAGAAAATTGACATATTTCACGAGATCAAAAAATGACCAAGTCACATTCTCCGTATTCTCAAAATAAAGTTTTCTTCGTTTCATTCTGATGTATTCGCTTAGAAATGAAATATTTCTATAGAAGTAACCAATAGAAAATACAAAAACCAGTCATTTATTATAAACCATTCGCTGTATTCAATTGAAATTCAAATTGTTATCAAAATATTTTATAGGTCTTTCCAACGAAAAAATATCGACTTGACATACAATACTAGAAAATGCAATGTGTAATAGAATTCTCATTCATATGATTTCAATGACATATTCTACGTCAAAATAGGATAAACACATGCGAAAAATTTGTTTCTATTATATTTTGATAATGTACTTAGGATTTTGAAAGTACTAATAAAGCTCATTTTAAATTCGTTTATTGTCAAATATTTTTTATGTAGATATATACATAATTAATATCACAGAAAAAAATGAACATTTATTGCAATTAATAAAAGCCTCTAGTATAACCATAAGTGTATGGCATAGGTGGCATAACATTTCCATATCCATACATTGAAGGATAACCGTAGTAAACATCACGAGGACGACCAATAAGATTATCACCATTGAAATCAATATGTGTTGCTCGTTCCAATCGACTTACTAAACCTTGACCACCAATATAACCATCACCGTTCAAATCAACACCAACATTACGTTCAAGGCGATTCATTAAAAAATCTATTCAACAAAAATTAAACACAATATTAATATTTTGTTTGATTTTTCGAAGAGAAAAGTATATCTTAGATATTGTAAAGATACTTACTCATCTTTATTATTTGTTTGTTTTATAAGTTTTATGAAGAGATAATTTGAAGTGAAAATATATATTTGACTTGATTGAAGTCTGTTTTTATAGTAAGTATTTTACCTTGAAAGAACGAACAAGGTTATTGTACATGACGTGATAATGATATGTAGGTGTAGATGAATAATTTTGAAACCATCATCAACATGAATAAAAAATGTACTACTAATGAATAATTTATCACGGAGTAAGGTCACATAAACTGACTCATGGCATTGATTATTTTCAATGTCTTTCGTTCGACAAAATAAAGTCGATATAAAATAATTTATTGATGAATGAATATGGCAATTCATTAGAGTAACTTGATGTTCATGAATAGATGTATGAGAGATTCACATGTCAAAACAATTGATGAATCTGATTGATTAATTTCCATTCAGTTCAATTGAAATAGTATATAGATATGAGACAGACTGCTAGATAGCTTTATTTTTAGGAGCTAAACTGAAGATAGCACGCATATATTTATAAATCAAAATGAAAAAACAAAATTTGAAATTTTATAAAACAAGCAATATTAAAAACAAAATTTTTGGTATTTGAATAACTATATAAAACTTTTTGTTATTGTGTACATCTTTGATATGCGTATATAGACAAACATTCATTCAAAGCATTGTTTGGAAATGATCATATCAATCGCAGTAGATTAAATATATTTATATATTTGTTTTTTTATTTATTTATTAAGAAAAAGCAAGGTAAACAATTTCTATGATATACATTCTACTTTTTTGAATATTCTATAAGAGCACCTGTATGAGTCATGTTATAATTAATTTCTAATGTTTACTCATATAGTGCAATGGTATCATTGGAACATAAAATAATTGATTGTTCTAAAAAATTGACCATATCATTTTAAAAATATTTACAAATTTCACCTTTTGTATTTGGGAAATCGACTAAAATCTAATAACTAATGAAATTTATAATCTCTTGTTTATTGACTTGTATCATATTTATTAATGTCAGAACCGCACATGATGGAAAGGTTTCATTTTTCAGATAACCGCCAATCACCAAACCCCTTACTCGAGGCACGCTTCATACAAAGTACTTTTTTTTATTAAACAATCAATAGCAACTCTCAGCTAAGAAAATATTATCATTAATATGATTACATTTAAAAAAACCACTAACGTCATAATTGACTTAAGTGTAACTACAAATACAATGACAAAAGAAAAAGTTTCTGATTAAACTAGATGGTATTCGAGTTTCACTCGACTACGAAATGCGGTGTAAAACCGAGAATTTCGATTATCGAGATATCGTACAACGAAATAATCTTTTTTCCCGAATCAGTAAAAACCAAGCGAATTTCTCAAAAAAATGTTTGCAGTTAGCTGATTTTAGATCATTTTCTATTTGTTAGTGTGGCGAAAGTAGGCACATTTCTATTAATTAGCTTGTCGGAGTTGAAAAAAAGCGAAACTCATAACTATCGAAAACATAAGATTTAAATCGATCTTCTGATCGAAATCGAGGAGAAATTTAAAATGCAGATATGACAAAAATCATCTTCAGAAGTAATGTATAGATACTTATCATCTAACATTGAATAAACGTTATCAATGGATCGATTGATTATCTGAACGATTCATTAAATATGATCAGTTGTATTCACAGCTGTCATTTATAACATATGTTGTCTGAAGAGAATGGCGCCCAACTTTGTCTCGTTTTCGTTTTAATTATCTCAAATATTGTAAAAAGAGCAAACTCCGCAAAGCTTCCTCTTTTCGCGAGCCTACCTATAAACAAGCAGAAGCTTGTAATAATGAGCTGAAAGCAAATTTCAGCGGTTCGATCTCGATATTTTTATTTCGGGTTTGGATGAGTATTTTTAGTATTTCTATTTTCGAGATCATCGCTGTAGAAAACGATAACTTTGATGCGTATGTCGAGAAAGTGGAAAAAAAAATTTTAAAAAAAACTCGCGAAGAATTACACAAATACAGTGTTTTGGATCGCATTATTTTCTTAGATTCCGTCATAGTTGAAGCTTATAAGTTGGCAGTTTGTTTGAATTTGCTGAAGTGCTTGAATTTCTAGAATTTCCTTGAATTACCAATTTCTAGATCGTGATTATATTTCATATCAAACCTCTATATAAACTTCAAATCGACTTCCTTTCGAATCAAATGCATATCTGGATCCATCATCTATCGTGCAAGCAATTGATTATTGATGTGTACAGCCATCTTTTTTTGCTATGCTCATTTTAATTATTTCAAACGTTAAAAAACAAAAAGTTCGCATAAAAAACGTCTTTCTCTAACAAATTCTGTAGTCGACCAGGGCCTCAAACTATCGACCAAACAAAAAATGACACAAATTTCATCTCGAAATTTCATCCTCACGTTGAAACGAATATTTTCTGTTGATCTGTTCTCGAAATCATCACAAAATCCATCTATTCCAATCTTAAATAGATTCTAAACTGACCTTCAATATATGTATATCGACGTGAATATAGCTAAACTATCCGGATGAGCAGAAAAAAAATATGATTGAACTATCAAAAATGTTTTAGCATCTCTAATTCTTTAGATAAAGAGTATACAATAAAGGTTCTGAAATATTAATTAGAATATAAATTAAATATCTACGTAGTTCTTGATATGAGCTGGCAGATTTGTATAATTGACATTGATTCTTGTAAAAATATTTTCTTCATAGTGGATCTTATGGCAATAATCAGCAATGTATGACTCATTCAAACTTTTCTATTTGTAGACAATACGAGTAAATCGAAAGAGATAGCAAAGAAAATGTTCTCTTATTAAAAAATACAATCTACCTAGTATTTCGAAGACACTAAAATGGTTTAAAACGAAAGAAATGAATCAAAAGAAGATATGAATTAATTGTTGCTTTGAAAAGCAATATATGTGAAAGACATGAAACTAAGTCAATCTGACCCATCCTCGAGGTCATGAACTAAGCTATGTTATTAGATGAGAGAACCATGATGATTCTTCCCTGTTTAATTTATCCTGTGTTAAAATGTTTTTGGTGTAGTTATAAGTTCGAACCTTTCAACAAGACGAATCGACTGAATGACAGTAGAAGATTTTTCTGTACCCATTAGAGAGAACCAATTGTTTTCTCAGAGAAAGAATATTTTCTCTTAATATTACAAAAGGAAACAGTGGCTTTCGTATCAAACGACACAGTTTACTCACCTGCTTTAATGCAATGAAAACGAATGCTAAGTGAAACTTAACCACATTCAGAGAAAATGAATCAGTGTGTATTTTAAAAAATAGCATATAAAAAAAAGAGCACAAAATAAAACAAAACTCAATAGAATGCTTCCACAATCAACAAAGCTGAAACTTATTCAACAGACACTTCAAACTGTGCATCCAATGAACACTTTATTTGTGATAATGTAAGCATCTGATAATATTTACGACATAGTGTTACTCTCGGATTGATATTCCCTGTCTCCAGAAACCAGCATATCCGGCCAGACAACTTTGAAAATCGTTAGCAACTGAAACCATTTTTCCAAATCAAAACATTTTCAGATTATCAAGTAATTCCTGGTACTGGCCTCCAAAAATATTCAAAAAAATTGATCAGAAGTCACTTGAAAAATTTGAAAATCTTTCAGCCTCGAATACCATTGTCGAGCTCCATCAACTTTCGTAGTTCATTTATTGAAACCGACTCGTAAGTCTTTACTTGAAGTAGACTCCTTGTTCAGATATCGTGTATGTGATACTCTCGTCTGATAATGTGTATAATGTGAAATGAATCTGAATTGTCAGCGTATATCTATCTACGAAAACATGGTAGGACAGAGAAGATTAATTTCGATTGATAATGAGCATATCAAAAGTTTCAATTATCAATTTATTTTATTGAAAAAACTAACGCAAAGAAACATTGCCCTTTGAATTTCGAAAACTTTTTTCCTGTATTCTACCTCACCTATGCAGAGAGTCAAACGAAATTTATGTCTGTTTGATATATCAACTCTCTTAATTGTATCATATATAAACCCGAAATTCAAGCTGATCTTTTATAATCCAATGCCATACAAATTTTCACACAACAATTGCTGTGGCTACAATACAAAATTGTTCAAAGTTCAAATAGTAAGAATATACGCTCAATTATGAGTAAAAATACAAAAACCAAAAAAAAATAAATCTTTTTATCTGTCTTCTATGCGAATCAAAAAAATGAACATCAAATGCAATACTAATCAATCCCATTGAACTATTACTTGCATTCTCATCTATTTTTTTCATTTTGTGCTGTTTTCTCTTTCTAAATTCAGTCTTTAAAATACAAATCTTCCCTTAAAATAATAATTTAACTCGCTATTCAGAATGAAACCAAACATTTTTTGTTTTTAAAGTAAAATGCTTTATTTATTATTTTATTGATAAATAGTATTGTTTCTCGATTACAAGATTTTTTTCAAAGAAAAAAGTTTATTTTAAACTTAATAGATATATCCAAAAGGATGAAATCCATAGCCATAACCACCAAATCCAGGACCATAACCATAGCCTCCATATTGAGGACCATACATCAATGGATGATGGTAATAAACATCTGGTGGACGACCAATCAGATTATCACCATTAAAATCAAAACGAGTTATTCGTTCTAATTTACTTAGAAGACCTAATAAGAATACAATATTCAATCATATTTATTATCTTTAGATATTTTTACCTTCTCCTCCAATGTATCCATCACCATTCAAATCCAAACCA
>JAJEKB010008313.1:0-12700 GCA_022393335.1 Macrotrachela quadricornifera | reverse complement strand
TTAACATGTACAAAGTCCATCGACTCAATAATATTGACTTTATTTTTGTAATACTTAACATTGGTGCATGAAATGTATTATTTGTACTCAAGACTAGAATTTATAGTAGGTTTTGGAAATTTTGTAACGAAATTTATGAAATCTTCACAACAAGTAAATTAGAATTTATCTTTGCCGTCGAGTGTAAAAGTATATAATAATAGACAAGGAAAACGTTCTCATATTATTTGGATAGCTACATTTCTTGATTATTTTATCTTATACTAAATGAGGAAACACAGACAGCAGAATAATTGACTTGAGTCGAGAAGAAATAAAGTATCGATTGAATAAAGCAAATTATTAAATAAGTATATTATTAGACTTCGTCTTTTCTGATGATTTACATTAAGCAATTATGCACATTATGGCAGTCGTTTTACAATTGAAAACAATAAATTGATACGGTTAGAAAACATTGAGAAGAACAAGTTAGATTTAATGAAAGCAGAGATGTCCATCACGGCGCTACCGCTGCCGCCGTGGCGGTCGCGGCAGCGGCAGCGGCAGAGTTTTTACAAAAACCATCGCGGCGCGGCAGCGGCGCGGTAGCAATTTTAATAATACCGTCGCGGCGCGGTGCGGCAGCGGTTAGTTTTTTAACGACGCGTCGCGGCAGCGGCGCGGTAGCGGCAGCTTTTCTAGAAAAAAATTTAAAAAACTCATGAATTTATAGATAATCCTGACATTGATGTCTGCTGCACTATAAGACTTGACGAACCTGAGCGATTAGCGACAGTAGCTCTAGTTTAAACCAGTCACAGCCTTGAAAATCGAGAGATTTTCAAAAGTACCATCGCGGCAGCGGCGCGGTAGCGGCAAGCTTTTTTAGTGTCACGTCGCGGCGCGGCGCGGCAGCGGTAAGCTTTTTTAACACCGCGTCGCGGCAGCGGCGCGGTAGCTCTTTTTTGACTATCATCGCGTCGCGGCAGCGGCGCGTTAGCTTTTTGTTGATTATCGTCGCGACGCGGCAGCGGCAGACTCTCAGCCGCGATGGACATCTCTGAATGAAAGACAATATATTAATGTAATGTCGGATTATGATGATTTACAAGCTGAAGTCCATGTTATTAGAATTGAATCATGCACTAGGAGATATGGTGGAATATCTGCAACAAATTATCAATTTATATTCCTATTCTTGATAAGTCAATAGTGTATCAACAATTTCTGATTTTTTGTGTAATATATATTTCTGATATAACTCTACAGATAATGTCAGTAACAATAAACAGTTGGTCGAATAGGCCATATCTGTACAACAAATCAAGATGAATGGGAAAACACAATATTTTACATATTTCTACATTAGAATTCATTACTTTTGTCGCTACGTCTAACTGAAAGTGATCTGAAGCAATTAACAAAAGTCATAAATGTTTCATCTTATATCGTTGCTCTTTTTCTGTGAGATTAACCATTTAATTTTCTACAAACTTCGTGAAAAAATTATATAGCATTTCGTTAGATAATGTGATAAAAATACTGAAAACAGAGTGCTTCTCAACATGACGGAAAAATAAATGTAACAACAGTAATGGCTTTATAAGATTATTTTTCAAGATTCGAATAGTATCATTTTGAATCAAATCGAATGAAACGCTGATTTGAGTTATCCAGACGACAAATATATCATAGTTCTCTTAATGTAAAGTTACAAAAATGACACGTATGAGCATTGTAATAACAAATGTGTCTATCTTTCAACTGCTCTTTATTTCTATTTTGTCTGACGCTTTTTATACATCGGTCAGGAGAGTGAGAGAAAAAATGTATATGCTTGAGACAAAGGAAGGATATAGTACAAAGAGATATAAGTATAGATGAAAGAGCAGGTCAACACATTTAGATGAAGAAGGAAAATGAAGCATAACGAGAGGGATAAGTTCAAAAATAGTAGCGACTGATCAGAGATCAGAATTCCGAAATATTAGCTTTTCTCGATATTATATTCACCAATTCGATAATATTTTTCACATTGATCCTTGACAATAGAATGCATAATCTAAAAGACAAAAGACCAAAATATTTCGAGAAAATTAGTCGAAGAAAATTACAATAGAGTGAGGGATGGATTATTTTGTGAAACTGTTCTACGTTGCTTTTCTTTTACAATGTACATTTCAGTAGTATTGAAAGATGTATTTGTTATTCAAAGCCGACGTATAATAGAAGTCTTTGATCATACAGTTAAAAAGCTCTTTTCACGTAGATCTTTAATAGATATTTTCTATTTTTACGCAACGCGTTTCTACACGATAACAAATAGAATGACATTTATATAAAGAGTTTCGTATCACTTGTTAATTAAAGATAAGAAACATAAATCAAAATATGAATAAAAAATTGTTTCGCGATTTTTTCTAAATTCTGTTTTATATTAAGGGTTAGATACAATATACTATTAAGTATGAAAGATGAATAAAAATGATTAGTTATGAATTTTTTTGATAACTTTCATCTCTGATGGTTACGAAGAAGAATAGAAGAACAAAAAGTAGATTATATTCTATCCGATCAAATCAAAATTATAGAAAATACAGTAAATTATTTAGTTTTTCGCAACGAATACAAGTTCAGATAGAATCTAGAAAAGATTCAAGAATTGTTGAATTGAAAATCTTAAAAGGTTGGATACCAAACTCTATAATTGAATTCTAAGAGAAGCGAAAATGATTAGTTCACTACGTCAGTAAACAATAGTTATTAGTTGAATACCACTAGAAATATCAAGAGATGTTTGTAAACTAAATATTTTGATTAATACAAAAAATTATCCGTAAAAAATGTTTTATAATAACTGAGAATAATTTATTATTGATATTTTTCATACTCCTTTCCGATTTCGAAGGCTGAAATTTTCATCATACATACATCTAACCTAAATTATTCATCTCTTATAATTTCACCATTCTAGCTGTGACTAATGGTGAAATATGTCGACAACATTGAAATATATAAATTTTCACAATCGATTTATGCATATATTTACTTAGGAAGCCAATCAAAAAAATGACAAAATATTGAGCAAATTTTCATTTGTATTAAATATTATATATGTAAATCAACTTTTCCTTACATATGAAGCTATCCCAAATCGAAACAACACCTTCGAATTCGAGGGAATTCCGTATTATTTGACAAGATAACGATAATTGCAAACCGGTGAAATCATTGAATTTTCGACGTTTTCCAATAGATAGATATCTTCGGATTCTGGTAATAGAATCCACTGACATTCGACTGGCAAAAGATGTCGGATCTGATAACATTCATGTTGTTAGACCCATTTGAGCATCCAAATGGAACAGTAAGTATATACCTCAATAAATATTTATTTTTAAATTTATTTTAGGTCTGTTTGGATATCAAAATGAAACAGTATTTATACTTACTAAAAATAAAAGGCTGATGAATGAAGTATTCATACTACACATGGTATCTGATTTAGAGAGAGAATTCCTATAGGATCCTGGTTTTTTCAACATCTTCCGCCTCTATCGACAAAAAGCAATCGAATTTTGTCCCATTTCGGTGGAATCCACTCACCGAATCGCTTGTCCTCTCATTAAGAGAAAAGATAGAAATAAACTTCAAGCAGTTGTTAACACAGTTTTATTGATAACAATTATGCCTCGATCTGTTTTTTCATAAATCGAGTCGAATACAATAGGAAAGATTTCTGCTTTAATAGTAGTAGATATCGTATATTTTTCTTTCTTTTTAAAGGTATACAATATAACTCTCGTTTCTTTTGATTTTTGTTTAACTACATCTCTGAAAAGTTTCTTTTCTTGTCTTATCTTATCTTTGCTTTTCTTTTTGTTTGATTCAGTTATGAGTGTATGAAGATTGATCTACGCACATTGAAATACACGACTCACTCAAACAGCTTGTGAAAATAAAATTTTCATCTTTTGCAATACTTTGACGTCATCGGTGGTTAAAAGACGCTGTATTTCTTTTTCAAACTACTCCATTGGATAGAAAAACCTTGTTTCTCATATTATGGTTGACTTTATTTTCGTCAATGGTTCTCCTGGTACTGGCAAATCCTCAGTTTGTGCGCTGATTCAACAAAATAAATCATGGCCTTCAATCGATTTTGGTTGTCTGCGTGTGTTTCACTTGGATCAAGAATGGTCAAACGTCTCAGCTGCAGAAGAACAAATGTCATTTGAGAACTTAGTATTTATTCTAAAGAATTATTATCGGTATGGATATAAGAACATCCTCATTAATGATTTGACAGATGGGAAAATACAACAATTACCGAATTATTTACCGCATGAAGAATTCAAATATTTAATTGTGACTTTGATTGTGAATGACGATACAATTTTGAAAGAACGTGTTTTGGAACCGACACGAGATAGTGGATTTCGTAATTTTGAACGTTCAATCGAATGGAATGGCATTTTGAAAACAAGGGAATTATATAAGAATGAAGTCAGACTGGATAATACAAAAATGACAGTAAAGGAAACCGCTGATCGAATTTTGGAAATTGTGGATGAGTTTATTCAGAAAAGTTAAATAAAAAGAAGTTTTCAAAAGTGTCACGGATAATTGCTGAATAGGACTCATTTTAAATTTATATTAAAGATTGTTGCACACATTTCTTTCAGTATTTTTAAAATATACTATCTGAAAATTTTGAATTAATTAAATTTTTCATTGAAAACTGATCATAATGGATCAACGAACATGAAGGAATCATTTGAATTTGACTCGACAGAGGCAAAAAAATGACTAATAGTATTCACTCAAAGTTTTTTAAACGGAATTTAAATAACGATGGAAATGATCAACAGATGATTCATCTTCATGTCTCATTCATATTTTGATTCTGGTCTATTCAAAGTTTCAAGATACTCAGAACAGAAACATCATTGTCGATTAGTTATAAAGTTAGTACATTTATTTCGTTAAATCCGAATAACTTCGGAATCGTTACTACGAATGCAATTTCGACTAATCTTTGTTACAGTTTCTCCTAATTTTATCGAAAGAGAATAGAATTGAAAATATTTAGTTTGAAATAGGAATTCGAATAATGACTGATATTGCTCATATATAGAGACGAGAATTTCATTAGACTGATGATTGAGATGTTTAGATGAATATATGATTGTTCAATGATGTTGAGAGCAGAAATCAATGCGCGAATTGATTATTTTATTGAGAGACACAATTGAATAACCAAAATAAATGAAATTGATTTTTAATGACATATCCAGAAATATCGAATTAGAATAATTCTAGTTTAGTGTCCTTTTCTAGAAGAATAATCATATCATGCAATCGAAATAGTCTACGTTGTGTTCAATAAACAATACACAAACTCGATTGTGCCATCCTTCTATTCTTGTTTTCTCATATTTGCATAGATATCATCACCTTCACCCTCAAAAGAACCAAACTGCTACTATATTCTCGAGATATTTATGTAGTTTTTCAATTAATAATTAATCAAAAATAAAACAGTAAAAAAATATTAATAGAAAAGACATTTTAGAACACATATGAATTACTATGCTATTAATGATATCTCTGTTCGATCTCTGCTGCATACTCTTTCAATTGTTTTATAAATCCATCATTCGGTCTAATATTTGAACGCGCTGTTTTCAATAATTTATATGCATCTTCATATGACATTTGATGAATTCCTATTAAATAAGCTAAGATAATACTAGAACTACGCGAAATACCAGCATTACAATGAACCAAAACGTGTCCATTATTGGCAAGTGCTTGTTGTATAAATCCATTTGTTTCTGTAAATACTTTAGAAATATTTGTTTCAGGTACATCTAACAATTCAATATTGAAATAATTATACTGTTCAGGAAATGCATTTCTGATTCCAGTAGCTACATTAAGTATATGTGTAATTTTGCATTCATCAAGACATGATAGATTAACTGCTGCATCTTGCGAACCAATGTAAACACCGTCAATAACATAGTGAAGTTTTTCATCAGGTGAATTATCGATTACCATAAATGTACCGTTAGGATCAATGGATTTGTCATGTATTTGAAACGTTCCATCTTCAGATTTGGATTCATGATAGATTTGACCTAATGGATTTGTAACGCGTGTTGTAGTCGGTCGGAGATTTGAGCGAGAACGACCTTGTAAATCGGAGAGGAAGGACATTTCTAAAAAATAAACCGTTTGAAAGCGTATATTGTAACAAATTGGTTTTTTTTAATTAGAATTGAAAATAAGTATAAAACGCTCTAACATTAACTATTTATTTAGATATGTATCTGGCAAGTAACGCTCATGGATGTGACTTACGTGATCCTCGGCTGAGTCCTATTTAATCATTAGCTATTACTTTGTGTTCAATTCTGTTTTGAGAACTATCGTCGAGCAGAGAAGTGTTTTTTTCTTCATGTAAAGCATGAAAGACAGTTCATAGGTGGTCATGACCGTTTCTTCGGTTCGCTCGCTTTTTTATGTGGCCCAAATATAATTTTACTTCAGAGTTCATTTTCCTTGTTAATTATATTTATTAAAAGTATCGACAAAACTTGCTAGAAATATAAGTAATACATCATCTGTTGATCGTCATTTCTTTAAATTGGCAGTGAAGTAAAAAATTTAATAAATCTTAAGGAGTTAGGATGGTATTTTAGTCAGTACCGCGCTACAGACACTGACAGATATAACATAAAAGAACGTATTTTGTTCGAATATGCTATATTTACCTATTGTATATAAAACTGCGCGTGACTTATTTTAGTTGACTTATATAGATAAGGAGCAGATGAAGAGGGTGATATTTGAGTCAGTAACGTAGAATTTCAGTATGAAACAGCTAATATTCAATTACCAACTAAACGGAACAAAGATAATGTGTAATAGAACTATAACATTGATAATTATCAATAATTTTATAATAAAGAATTTTTAAGTAGTAATATTTCTCAAATGAAACGTTTGCTTGCCAGACCATTAATTGTAAAATCGTAGAAAAGGATACAATCTTCATCCCTAGATTCCTCCCACCATTTCATTTATTAACAAAATACATAGACAAGGAGTTTTATATTTATGGAGACTATAACGCTAAATACTCTGGATGGGAATGTAAAAGGAATAATACTGGTAGTATTCACCTGCAAAACTGGTTGGAATCAACAAATACGAAAATGTTTATATTTAACAAAACAACATCGAAAAATTCCAACTCTATAATTGACTTTGGTACGATAATGGATGCATCTGGCTGGACATCTGAGCACTATCCAATTTTATTTCAATCTTCTATTGTAGTAGGAGATTCATCGTATTTCAGAATGACAAATTGAAAATTATTTTCCATCTTTCTCAAATTAACATATGAATATTGCCTCTCCTTATTACACAGTCTCGATGAACAAATTTTTTTCAACCTATTTTCATTATCTCTTTCACCATTAAAGAATAGATGTAGCAAATTCGAATTAAGTCATAAATTTAGATTTCTCTGACCTTCTTCTCTTGTACTCCTGACAAAATCAGCAAATATAGATAGAAAAGATTTTACACTTGGTAATATTTACTATTTCCTCACATTAAAAGAAAATTATCATGTATAGACTAAGGGTAAAATATTTGTAAATATGTAAAACTGTCTTTTCACGATTATATCCGTTCTTTTGAGGGACTTCCAGTAGGAAAAGAAAAGATAACAGAGTCACAAAAAGTTGTAGACATATTAGCAACACATTTTGAGAAGAATTCTAACGAACCTGATTACGACAAAAATAATCTAATACATATAAAATTAATAGAAATACTTGTAGAAATAGAATATATTCTGAACATCTTCATACAACAAATTACCATGAATGAAGTTTTGTTCGTGTGGAAAAGATTCAAATAAAAAAAACCAACTAATAGTGCAGGCATCTTAGCCTACATGTTGAAAAAACTCCCTCAGAATTATATAAATTCCCCAAAAATGATCTGTTTATTAAAAGATGAATTATATTCCACTGAGTATAAATTTAGATCTACTTCACTACTACCGAACCTGGGAAAATGGTATAACAGAAGAATTTTAAATTGGTGCGAAAGATACAATATCTACGTTGATGAACAATCAAGTTTCTCTGCTCAAACAAAACTACAAACAAGAATAGTTTCTCTAATTGCAGATATCAAATTAAACATAACAGCTTGTAATAGACCAGCTCCCGTAATTTTGTGGACTTTGTATCTACTTTCGATGAAATATGGTTTCCAACACTAATATCAATTCTGCAAAGACTACACGGAGAGGCATCATCTCGTACTGTTAAACTGTTAGCAGGAACACTTTAAGATTCGATCTTAGCGATGACTGTATTTAGACTACACATACACTTCTTACCATCCTGCTTTTTATTAATCACCTATTATTTATTTGCAGACGATGTAGCTGTAGTATTATTAGAAAAATATTTTAAAAATACTATGCTACCGATAAATGTAACAAAAACAAAAGCTCTTCTAGTGTAGTATCTCCTAGCTTTCCTCACATTGAATGTAATCACTAAAAATGGGCTTTTTTTTCTAAATTTAAATATTTGAGAGTAATTATATCTCCAAAATTTGAATGGGGAGATTATATCAACTCTAAACTAAAATGGATAAGAAAAATATACACTGCCATGAAAATTTTATTCAAAACCATACCTAGAAAAAATATAGGTTGTCGAAGAAGAATTTTTTGTTCTTTTGTATTACCACATTTTTTATGGTTATTTTCGACGGGGTATTATTTCTCTAAAAAACAAAAACAAAAAATAATTACAGTATTTTGATATGGAATAAGAATAATATATAGATTAGCGAGTTGGGATGACTATCACTTTACATATAGGTCTCGTTTTTTCTCATCACCTAGAAAAGTCATTTTGAGCAGCATTGTACCAGCAAACAAGGAAAGTATATAATATAGTAACGTCACTTGAAAGAACCAGAATATGGTATGAAAGTATGAACTTAAGAACAAACGGTTTTTACCTAAATAGATTTTCATTAAGAGCAAAACATAATAAACATGATTGGATAATTCTCCTAGACAATCATAAGAGACAACATGAATATTTTAGTCGTTCAACATTTTACTTAAATATGTTTATATATAAATATTTCTTTTGATTTCATCTGAATTTTGAATAATTGTATATATAATGTATTATAATTAATTAACGTAGTTGGCGCTAGTAGCCAGTGTTCCAATGCTATTTCATATTTTTTATTTTTTACTGTTCTATAACATAAATGTTTATTGCATGCAAATCGTATTCATATTGTACAACACTCTATCTTCTTCTTACTTTCCTGTCTAATTTAAAACGATTATAAAATGAGACGGCTTTTACTGCTAGAACATAGCTGATTCAAACAAATAGTTATAGATCTCTTCTCTTATTTTACATTATTTATATTTTAGAACCTGAGTATCGCACAATGAAAAATTCTCAACATTAAAAAGAAAGAATATATACCAAGATATTTTCATTGATACTATACAATTAGCTAAATAAAACATAAAACATTGTAAATGTATGTAAGTAAAGTTAGCATCATATTCACCTTCTTCTTGTTCAGATTCGCTCAGGAAATTGTGTTGACTCTACGAACAATTGAGTTAGATGTAGCGATGATGACAGAGCAGATATAAATAATACTCTGGTAGCAACGAAATTCTTCCTAGGACAATACAAGGAAGCAGTTACATATGGCAAAGAAGGACTGAAAATAAAGCTAAAAACTGTCACCGAAAATGATCCTTCAATGATTGGTTACTACTGCAACATTGGTGAAGGGTACAAGAGGCTGGGTGACTATTCAAAAGCACTTGAATTTTACAAAAAATCGCCGAAAAATCTCTTCCTCCCAATCATCCTAATTTTTCGTTTTACTACAACGAAACTGGTCTAGTCTATAGCGACATGGAAGACTACAAGAAAGCACTTCAATTTTTCGAAAAAGCATTCAAAGTAATAGAAAAAGTTCTTGCTCCAATTCATCACCATTTAGCTCATTCTTATGGCCAGATCGGTGCAGTTTATGATAAGATGGGCGACTACTGGAAAACACTTCAATTTTATGAAACACCAGTCAGAATTAGAGAACAAGCTCTTCCTGAAACTCATCCCGATTTAGCTGCTTCTTACAATACAATTGAAATAATACGTGATGTGACAAGATAAGTGATTACTTCAAAGTACATCAATTTTACGAAAAATCTCTCGGATTAACAGAATAAGCTCTTCTTACAACTGATTCCGATTTGATTCTTTATTAAAACGGTATCGTACGACAATCGTAATATTGATATTCAGAATGGTGAGGGATAAATCAATTGACAACAGGCCAAGCCTATCTTTTGAGGAAAAGGCGAGTTCGATCTGCTATTCCAAACTCTTGCTTTTCAGCAATCGATTTTTGTCGCAATAAAAATTATATTGAAGCGATGTACTTTTAAAGTGAGAGTGAGTTGTGAGTCTAGCAACCGTGGTCATGCTTTCGTCCCTGCAACAGGACTCTTCAGATGGCCTTACGACACAGCACTGGTTCAAAATGATCTAAGACGATCACAAACAAAGTACAGAATCTAATCATTAGCGAGAACGATGGATTAGATACAAACATCTTTTATCGTGCGAGAAAGGAGATACGAAATTCTAAAAAGAATCACTTCTATTTTCATTTCACTTATTCACCAAGTTACATTCGTATAAATAAAAGGAATACTTCCACATGACATGCTATATTCGCCACGAAAGCCCGAATAGAAAGGATCATAAAACTAGAACGTGAATCGAACCTGCGTCTGCCGAAAACTGGTCGGTTGCTCTATCATTAAGCTATCTGATCATCACCTTGGTCACACAAAAGTATCTGTACTATCTTGAGGGTGAGTTTACAAATGAGAAGATAATTCAAAGCAGTCATACGGCACGTTAGCATCAGATGTTAACCTTTTCAGAACCGTGGTACAAGGATTGTACCATCTATTTATCCGATAGGGAAAATGTTTCATGTATACACAAATATTAAATTTTTCTATACATAGAGGTCATCGAATGCTTCATGTGTCATGTTTTAGGTATCTTTTCTTGACGCGGTATATATTCTTTCCAGACATTCACTTTTCGTTCTGTGATCATGCAATAACGTCATAATTTCCCTTCCATTCTCTAACACGCGATTTTACGAGAATACTCGAGAAGATTTTCACTGTCTACTACTTTTGTTGTATATATATATATATATAACTGTTCTTTGAAAAGAAGTTAAATTACTTCTATATTTCATTGATCAATTGTATTTGTAATTGAAACTTCACAAATTGAACCTTTTGAAAACGATGAATCCGACGATGACTCACGTGATTCACTTATCAGTAAAAACAGCGATAAAAGTGATTTCAATTTTAATTATGATGAATTAGCAGATGGTCTGGATAAACTTCAAATATTAAGTGAATATTCGACTGAAAATGAAATGGACGTTGACTCTATAAGCGAAAGTCCTATGGATTAGGGTGGCTTTACGTCATTTTCTTCCAACGATGTAACGCCAATTTTAGTTTTCAGGAATTTCTTTAGGAAAGAAATTTTTAATCTAATTGTCGATCAAACAAACATTTACGAGAAGCAAAAACGACGAAGAAATAGTCGGAATAATACCGATCGCTGGGAGAATTTAACAACGAAAGATACTGATTCGTTTGTGGAAATAATCATCGTAATGCTAATCAATCGCTTACCGAGCATGAAGCACTTTTGGAATAAAAATAATGTTTTCCATAATAGCTTTATCTCTTCAATTATGTCAAGAAATCGCTTTCTCCAAATCTTTTATAATCTACATCTTGCTGACAATTCATTGGAGCCAAAAAGTGGATAAATTAACTACAGTAAAATTTACAAAATAAAGAACTTTGTTGAAATTTTACTCAGGAACTTCTAGAATAACCATCAGTTTGGTCATTATGGTTCTATCAATGAAACTGTGGTCAAGTTCAAGGGTAGATCAAGTCTCAAGCAATACATAGTTCTAAAACGAATAAAAAGGGGTTATAAATTTGGTGCTTATACGACTCCATCATCGGTTACTTATTCAATTGCAGAATTTACCTCGGAAAATAAGAAATTAGTGATAACGAATCACTTTTGAGCGAATGTGTCGTTTTCACCCTTCTTGCTGATCATCATTTCAAGGGAAAACACTTGTATTTTCAACAACTTCTTTGTTTCTCTTTCTTTATTAGAAAAGTTAAGGCGATAGAGAATAAATACCACAGGGACTATTCGATCTGATCGGATGAGTGTTCGATCACAATTTGCTCTGAAATAGAAAATGGGATGAGGTGGCTACAAGTCGATTGTCATATCGAATACTATTATCTTCAAAAAGATAGTACGAAGTATGTTTTTCTGGCGTTTATTGACTGTGAAAATACTGAAACTGATACCATCTCCAAACAGTTGAAAAATAAACAATGAATTGAAGTTGATTGTCCGAAAGTAATAATGGACTACAAAAAGTTTATATCGGGTGGTCCAGAATAAATGGCGGTCTCAGTATCTTGCCAATATTTCACTTATTTCTCGTTGTTTATAAGGCAAACTTTTTTTTAAAAGATGCGTCTTTAAATTCTCTA
>JAJEKB010008311.1:0-10262 GCA_022393335.1 Macrotrachela quadricornifera | reverse complement strand
GGATCTTACGGTCAACAAGGGTATGGTGGATCCTATGATCAACAAGGATATGGTGGATCTTATGATCAACAAGGGTATGGTGGATCTTACGGTGATGGTGGTTCCTACGGTGACGGTGGTTCCTACGGTGATGGTGGATATTAGAAGCAGCGTAAGATAGATGATTATTGTAGTACAGTACTTTGAACAAAATTAATTATTTAGTAGAGCACGTAGTATCGCTTCTTGCTTATTTACATCAGAAAACAATAAAGGAATATTTATCATTTCCATCATCTATTGATGCACACACTGTAAACAAAAAAGGATCTTTACCGAGCCAAAAAACAGATCCGCATGCGGGTACAGTCCGATCCTTCACTAGTTTCCTAAAAAAAAAGCTTTGTACTGAATCTCTTTTCAATGAATGACAAAAAAGGCTTCGTACACAAGGTTCAGTACGAAACCTCTATCTGGAAAGGTCAGAAAAGGTTTCGTATCAAAGATTCAGTACTGAACTTTTTCAAAAAAATCAAAACAAAGTTTTATAGAGAGGATGTCATGCTGAACCTTTTATGCGAGATTGAAAAGAGGTTTCGTAAGGACAGTTTCGTATTGAACTTTTCACACCAACTGAAAAAGAAGTTTTGTACGAGCCTATTTGCACTGAACCTTTTGTCATCTACCCAATAGTTGATGACAGAAGCAGCTTCAGAGGCAATGAAGCAGTTGAGTCTCCATATTGCATCCATAAATCGATCTTATTTATATATGAAAATCTACATAGAATTTGTGTACGAATTCTATGTAGCTTTTTATATATAAATAAGATCGATTTATGGATGCAATATGGAGACTCAACTACTTCATTGCCTCTGGAGCTGTTTCCATCATTAGTTAAAAATAATACTTAGTCGCCATATTGTTTCTTGAATTAATCTACAATAAAGAGCAAATCAATTAATTTTGTATAATACAACAAATTCACCCATACAGCTTATAAGAGAGTCGATTTAAACAGAGAAAACATATATGTTTATTTTCTATTAGTGAAACTTACCCATAATTTGATACAAAGATGGTTTTGAGATAAAACACGAGTTAATTTGAATTAGATGATAAATGTATTCACGAGTTCCATATTGAAGTCAATCTGGAACAGAAAAGAATTTCTTTTATTTGAATACAAAAAACTTACTAGTTAATTTGCAGGATTTCGGAAAATATTGGATTCGGCAGTGTCGTCATCGAACCTAAAACTATATACAATTAATTAATTAATTAGGATACTAGTTTATCAAAGAAGTCCTTACTTGATTATGTGCAGTCGGATGTGCAGGATGTCTTCCACAAAATAAGAAGACATTCGTACAAATACTTAATCTTAAAACATCTTCTATATGATGATAATTTTTCATGAATTCACTCATATACATTTATATACATATAATTGACACCGGCAAAACAAAACGGTGAATGTGTAGTGAAGGAAAAGGTTCCGTAAGCTTTTAACGCATCCTTAAGGATATTTAAAATATCCTCTACATGACAATAATTTTTGATGAATCCACTCGTATATGTATACAGCCTACATTGGCAAAATAAAACGGTGAATCAATAGTGGACAAAAATGTTTCGTAAGTTTTACACGCATCCTTAAAGGTACTATAAATAATTTTTTGAGGGCTAACTTGGAGTACCATTAGTAACTTTTTGAGAGCTATCTTGGGGTAGTATAGATAACGTCTTGAGGGTTATCTCAGGATAATATAGGTACCTCTTTAAGGTCTATCTTGAATACTATTAGTAACTTTCTGAGCCCTATTTTAGCTTATTATTAGTAACTTTCTCAGAGCTATCTCACAATGAAAAAAATAGGTGTTCTACCGAACTTTGTAGGTTTGATACTATTTTACGAAACACTTTTATTTTTCGTGGCATGAAAATTGTTTTGTAAATTTTTATACAGATTCTCACCCCCAGCCCGAAAATTGAATAGAATTTCGAAGTTTTTTTACGAAACCTTTGAGAAGTTCTATGTATCATGTACTAAACTTTCGGCAGTTTCATATCTTTCGTGCAAAACTGTTGATATCTTTCTAAAGCATTTAAAGATTTCGTATAAGTTCTCTAAAGTCATTCATTGTTTCGTAAGTACTGTAATAGTTCCGAGTACATTATACAAAACTAGCTATAGTTTCGTAAATGCCGTAATGGTTTGGCATACCTTTTACGAAGCCATGAATATCTTCGTAAATGTTGCAAAAGTTCTGGGCATATTTTACAAACCATTTGTAGTTTCAAAAACCATCTAATTGTTTGGTATATCTTATGCGAAGCCATTAACAGTTTCGCCACTTATCTGAAGGATCAATATACATATTATGAAACCATTGGCAGTTTCGTAGAGCATCTAAAAGTTCCGTATAAGTTTCGCAAACTGATCCATAGTTTCGTAAGTTCTCTAATATTTCCACATATATTGTGCGAAACTCGTGATGGTTTCGTAAAAGACATGCCGAATCATTACATCATTTATGACACCATGAAAAGTTCTATACAAAGTAAGCTGAACCTTTTGATGTTTTACGAAACTTTCGATAGATTCATGTAAGATATGCGAGGGCTGTAACTGTTTCACGAAACTATGGCCGGTTTCGTAGAATATATATACGGAACGTTTAAAAACTATGCAAAACTATCAATAGCTTTGTACAAAGGATACGGAACTATCGAAAGTTCAGTGCATAGTGCATGGAACTTCTAGAGGGTTTCGTAAACAAACTTCGGAGCCTTTTGCAATTTTCAGAATTTAAAAAGGTTCTTTATAATAATTGCGAAACGATTTGTATGCCAGGGAACTTAAAATCATTTCGTAAAACTGTGCCAAGCCTTTGAAGTTCGGTAGGCCTTCTATTTTTTTTTCAGTGTAAAAGATGCACCTAAATATAAAGGACCTGAAACAGATGAAAAGACTCGTGAAGAAATTGTTAAATTTTGTGATAAATAAATGACAACACGATTTCCTTCTCTAAATGAAGATACTCTATTCAGTGTGGGAGTTAAAATTAATTTTTAAAAAGTTAAAAGTTGAGAAAATCGGTGAAAAGTTAAAATAGTTATAACCTCGGTTATAACTTTCAACTGTGGTTATAACTTTTAACCGGGGTTGTAACTTTTAATCGTGATTATAAGTGTCAATGAATCCTATCTCACCCGTTGACAAGTCATTCCATCGACACATCATTTCATCGAACAATAATCACTATGCTTTTTAAGTTTCTCATTGTCGAAAAGGAGATCTTATAGCTCTTTTTAGATTTATTAGCTTTAAACAGATCAATGACTTTGTTTATTAAACGTTTACCTTATATTTTAGCTGTACCAAAAGAGAATTAGGATTTCCAAACGTTGACTAATCTACATTCTTATTCCTTTCTGCATTCACTCCTACCATCCGCGATAATGTGATTAGCTTGCGGACGAAATGCTTTATCAATGAAGATTTTTCGATCGACTATATGGTTACCCTTTCAACCATGGTTATAACTTTTAACCGTGGTTATAAGTATTAACTGAGGTTATAACTTTTAACTGAGATTATAATTTTTAACCGAAGTTATAACCAATGTTATAACTGTCAAGTATCGTTAAAGCTTTGATTATGATCATCAATTGCAGGCAAGACTAACGAATACTATTGAATATTAAGTTTGTAAACTTTGAACTTGAAATGCATTGAATTCCTTAAAGTATTGTCGATTTTTATGAACATTTTCAAAAAAACACAACCTCCGAATTTACTTATTTTTTTCTTGGCATGTAAAGCGTCGTTTAGTAGCCCATTTTCCATGTTTTTTTTCTTCTGATTTTACAATGATTATCGATTAGCTCACTCACCAGCCAACTTTTATAAAACAGTTTCAGTTCAATTTATATAGCATACAAATGGAAGAAAAAAAGCAGCATAGAAGAGGACTGCTGAATGACGCTTCATGTGACTAAAAAAAGAAAAACGATGAGTTTCCATGTTTCATCTCTTTACAGTCTTCTGAAAAGAGACTATAACTTTGTTAACATCTTGTGTTATAGGTAGAATATTTGGGAATTTAATGTTCGAAAGCGCTTATTTATCTTAATTAGAATTGACATTTATAACATAGTTATAACGACAGTTGAAAGTTATAAACACGGTTAAAAATTATAACCTCGGTTGAAAGTTATAACTATGGTTAAAAGTTACAACTAAAATAACTTTTCGACAAAAAATTTGATCGGTTATAACTCAAAAGTTATAACTTAAGTTATAACTCCATCCATTTTAACTCCCACACTGGCTCTATTACACAATCTTATTAAAGAATTATAAACTCATTGTCGTAATCATCCAAAATCTTGTTTAAAATTTTTTAAAACACTTTGTCGTTTTGGATTTCTTCGTCCAGTTTCTCGTCATACTTTTATATGTGAACTAATTAAAGCTTACACTAATGAAGATAAAGCCCATTTTAAAAAAATCAAACAAATTCTTGTTGAAATGAATGCAATAATGAATGCATTAGAAAAAGAAAAAATGCTGTCATGGGCTGATTTTGACAATCTTTTAGAAAAATATAATTGGATCTATGACGACTACGAATATGCACTTCGCACTGTTCATACTAGACCAACGATAATTCATAAACGAGAACCTAATCCACGATGGGTCAATCAATATAATGAAGAATTATTAAGACCATGGAATGCTAGCATGGATATTCAGTTTGTACTCGATCCATATGCATGTGCTAAATACATCATGCCTTACACAACGAAACCTGAAAGAGAGATGAGTTTATTACTTGAAACAACTCATAAAGAATGTCGTGAAGGTGATATGTCAGCAGGAGAAGAAATGAAAAAACTAACAGGTACATTTTTGAATCGTCGACAAGTTACTGTACAAGAATCTATTTGTCGTGCTACTAAAATGCCACTTACTTATTGTAGTCGAGGCTTTGTCTTTGTACCAGTCGATTCAAATAATTGTAAGTTTTTAAAACCATCTAGCATATTAAAAAAATGGATCTAGAAGATGATACTATATTTATGTCCAATTTAACTGATAAATATTTTGATACACCAATGGATCTTGAATTTGATATTTATATGGCAGATTTTGCACCAGAATATGAAATAGTATCTATTAATAAAGAAATTAAAAATCCAAAAACACCAATAAAATACTTACAAACACTTAATTTTGCTGTTAAAAAACGTTGTAATCGTAAGGCAATTATTCGTTATCCGTATTACAATAAAGAAATAAATAAAGAAGATTATTTTGAAAATCTATTTTGTCTTTATTTACCAATAAGAAGTCGAGATCAATTAAAAAAACCTTATGAAGTGTTTTATCAAATAGGTGAATTTTTTGATTTTCAACAACAATGTATAAGGAAAGTAAAAGATATTGTTCATGAAAATCAGAAAAAATATGAAGCTCATTTCAAAGAAACAGAAGAAATGGAATCATTATACAATGGGTTGTCATTAAATATGAAAAATGATGAATGGGCTGAAATTGTCGCTAATAAACAAAAAGAAAATACATGATTAGTCGAAATAGAACAAGGAAATAATCTTGATTTTAATATAATTCATAAGAAAAAAAAATAAAAATATATTTATTGATTTAAAACAAAGTTATTGTACTACAAATGAAATGAGACCATTATTAGAATCAATGAATGAGGAACAACAACAAATATTTTATCATGTTCGAGAATGGTGTATAAATCGTTTACATAATCCTGATGTTGAACCTCTTCGTTTATTTATTACAGGAGGAGCAGGAACAGGTAAAAGTCATCTATTAAAATACCTTCATTACGAAGCAACAAAAATATTTTCACGTAAAAAACATTTAGAACCTGATGAAAATATCGATGAAATTCATACATTGATTACAGCTTTTACTGGTGCAGCAGCTGTCAATGTTGGTGGAGTTACCATTCATAGTGCTTTCGGTATTGGAACTCAAAATAATAGTTTAACCGATAATTTATCTTGTGATAAATTGAATAGTTATCGTTGCAAATAAGGTACTCTTAAATTATTATTTGTTGATGAAGTTTCTCTCATACAAGCAAGTCTTTGGGGTGCTATGCATTCTCGTCTCACCCAAATTATGGCTGTACATTCAAATACATCCATTTTTGGTAACGTTGGTATAATTGCAATTGGTGATTTTTATCAATGTTCACCTGTAGCATCTTCGAGCATCTATTCATCTTTACTTTGGTCTGATCATTTTGAATGTATTGAACTAAAAATCAATGAAAGACAAAAAACAAATGTTTTTTTCACAAATGTTAAATCGTATTCGAAAACTTTAAAAGAAAGAAGATATAAGTAAAGAAGACCGTGAAATACTTGAAAAATGTCATCAACGTTATTTAAATAAAGAGCATCATCCAGAAGCATTACATCTTTTTCCTAAAAATACTCAGGTAGATGCGCATAACGAAGAAATGATCGAAAAAATTTGTACCGATATTCGAACATTTGACGAAGTTAATAATAATGATAAAGAAATCAAATCAAATGAGAAAAAAATACAAAAAAAATAGTAAAGAGCTTGTCCAGCTAACGGCGGACCAGCGTGGCCAAAGTTGAGTAGAATATTTCTCAGACATAAGGCGGTCAAACTTGCTCATTCAAAAATTTCTTAAAGGTTTTCGTATATACTCTATCGATAAATGTCATTTGTTTTCCAAAATGATGTGAAAAAATGGTAGTTGCCAGCCAAAATCATGCATTTTTTGTGCAAAAATGATGGAAAAGGAGCTTTGATGCCTGTTATTATATTTCGCATACCACTTTATCATTTAAGATAACGGAAATAGCAGTGGTATTATCGAAGATTGAACTACACTTTGAAATCAATGGATCACCTTTTATTGCTGTGAAAGCTATAAAAAGATATGCTTTTTTAAGATGCTCAATTTTGATGAGTGCGTTACCAAGCGCTGAGTGAGTGCGTTACCCTAAGATGTTGATGACAACTGTTTGTAGAAGCAGACTTCGAGAAAACAAATTTCATTATCGTCAAGTTTGATGTTTTCGCTTCAAGCACAGATGATAGCATTGTGTTTGTAGCGAGAAATTTTTTAGAAATGTGAGCGTTTTTAGATGGCTCTGACAGAAAGGGTCCTTTTGAATGAGTGCGTTACCACGACTTCCTGTTGTTCTCAGTTTGACAGGATTCCACCAAATGAAATGAAAATTTTAGTGGAACTAGGACTATCATACATCTTGCTATAGTATAAGTTTCAGCTCTCTGTCACTTTATGCTATTGAGTTTTGACAACCAGAAGGTTAAAAATTGCTGAGTGCGTTACCTGTGGACATGCTCTAAACCATTAAGACTTGCTACAAATGCACGAGTTATGATAACAAAAAATATTTGTGTAAATGATGGTTTGACAAATGGTGTTCTTGGTTGTATTGTTGATTTTATAGAAAATAATAATAAAGAAGTTTCTCGTATAATAATCAAATGTGATTCATCTAAAGTGAGACATTTTCATCGAGTTAATTGTCCACATTGTTATAGACATGATACAATATGTGTAATACGAGAAAGTGATACTTTTGATCATGAAGATTGTCATTTAAGAAGTAAAAAAGAAACATAACAATTTCCTCTACGTCTTAGTTAGGCAATGACTATACATAAAGTTCAAGGAATCACTGTTGATGAAGTTGTTATAAGTACTAAAGATCTATTTGGAAATGGTATGCGATATACAGCCCTATCACGTGTTTGTATTCTAGAAGGACTATTTCTTATGGACTTACACTTCAATAAATTTTACTGTAATGAGGATATTGATACAGTCCTTTCTCTAATGAAAGTATTGAGAAAAAAAGAACTAATATTTCAAGAATCTCCACAATTTTTGAATATACTATTTCATAGTATTGAAGGATTAAAATGCAATTTTAACGCATTTCATGATCATCATTTAACACAAACCAAATTTAATTTGTCTAGTAGAAACATGGTTGAAAGATGATAATCAAGTGGATCATCTTCAAATTAATGGCTACAATTTTGTTCATAAAACACGATCATCTTCCTTTGAATCAAATCATTTGCTTTATGGACAAAAAGGTGGTGGTATTGCACTATATTGTCGAGAAACTATTTGTATAAAGAAAATTGATCCATATAAATATTTAAATCTTGAATACTTTACTTTTGAAATATAAAAATATAACATCTTGATTATCATATGTGATCGATCGCCACAGCAAGATAAAAAAGAATTCATCGTAAGTCTAATTGAACATTTAAAAGAAATTAATATTGAAAAAAATATTGTTTTTGTTGGTGATTTTAATGAAGATAGTCTTGATAATAAATCAAAACCTATTGAAAAAAAATTAAAAGAATTAGGTTTTGTAAATATGTTTAAACATTTACCTACCACAAACAGTTTAACAAGTCTCGTTTGTGTGTATTCCAATTTTCTAGAAAGTAGAGATAAATATTGAGATGTAAGAGATACATTTTATAGTTTTCACGATGCATTAATTTTTTCTGTTGATATGAAAAATATAAAATCTAATTCAAATAAACAAATTGAGTTCAGTAGTGATGCCAAGGTGAAAATAAATAATTGTTTACAAACATCATTATCAATCCGAAAAATTCCGAAAAATCAAATAAACAAAAAAGAAATTCAGAAGAAACAACTAATCAAATTTTTAAAAAACAAATGCTTTATCAGATATTATTGACAATAGCGACATTTTAAAAGAAAAAAAATTGCACTTCTTCAAAGATTGAATAATATGTCAAAGAAAAATTATCGAAAAAAAATTCCAGACTTATTTAGTTTCAGAGAATAACTTTCTAGTTTAGGTTTAAAAAAGATTAATATATTAGCAGATGGTAATTGTTTCTTTCGTGCAATCTCAAAACAACTATATAGACATGAAAATGACTATTTGATTATTCGGTCTGCTGCGATACATTATCTTATTTCAAATTTGAATGACTTTGCACCGTTTATTGATCAAGATATAAATCCAACAATAGGATATTATATTAAACAAATCAGTAAAAATGGAACTTATGCTGATTATCTAGCAATTTCAGCTACAGCAGTTATCATTAAGAAAATTATAATTATTCATGAAATAGGTAAAAAACCTTTATTTATTCTTGGGTCTGATTTTCTAGATCATCAATTACATGTATGGTATGATCCTAATATTCTATATTACGATAGTATTGTTTGTCTCAATGATAGTTCAGCGTTTCTCACCCCTGAACAAGTTTTGTTATCCTAACTTTTCCTGTTTCTGAAGTCTTAAATTTTTTTACGAATATCTCTCAGTTAAATAAATTCATTTATTTTATTTGTTTTTAGTAATTATTTTTTTCTATATGTAACACTATAAGTTTATTTCATTATCTTTTATATTATTATTCATACGACGTGGATTTGATTTACATTTATATTATAATTTTATTATTTAGTTTAAACTTTTTTTATACAGTTTTCTTCTATTATGAGTGTATTAGTTGTAAACATATTATTTTACATTTTTATACATGTTAAAAATAATTTATTTTCGAATTATTATTTATCATGACAAACTTAACTTTTAATAGCCAAAAACATTGTTATTTCAAATCAACGTCAATACTACAAACTATTGTGACAAACAAAATTAATACATTTGGCTTCATAATATTACCTACAATTTTTAAATATAGTTGAATTTAACCGTTTACGTATACATGCTTTAATTTTTAAATCTTTTTGGTATGCATCATTTTTTAACTCTTCTATACATAATCATTAATTTAATTATAAAAAAATTATTATGATGCCAACAATTCTACTAAATAGTGATTTTGCTTTTTACTGAAATATAAATTAATCATAATATCAATTTTAAAACATGAATCCCATTTTCAAATCTACTATAAGTAGACTTATTAACATGTCTCCGTTGTATTATAACAGTAAGTAAAGAATTTCAAATACTAATTTCAAATTCTTTTTCATTTTATAGTAACAACATCTTACAATATCCTACTGAGACAGCAACAACAACAGCAATATCAAAATATTGCAATGTAATAAAATTATTTGAATTTGTTGTATACGATACTCAGGCCAAAGCTTTTTACCAACATTAGTATTACCAAATTTAGATGGTACATTAATAAGATATTTAAGAGAGGGTCCCCGAGCCAATCGAGCATCGACGTCACCTCGAAA
>JAJEKB010008310.1:0-11183 GCA_022393335.1 Macrotrachela quadricornifera | reverse complement strand
TTTTGTTTTTGTAAAACAACGTATTAAGCGATGTAAAAGTGAAATGGAAAATGGTAGTTTTTTTTGTCCGAGGGGGACTGTTCATCCTTCACGACTTCATACTAGAAACGAATTACAAAATAGCTCAAAATATCTATACATTTGTATTACACCCGTGACCAAAAGTCTGCGGTTGTAAATAGAAGTCATAATAAATTTTGTACCAAATTAAAGCCCGGCAAAAATGAGATTTATCAGTACTAAGCAATAAGGGTTATCATAACTTTTTAATATCGAATTCAGACCATTTTTACAGTTCTGTGCGCCCTATCGAGTTAGTAGAAGTTCTCTCACGAGGCAGTTCGACTGGGAGCGTACAATTTCACAAATAGTCTGAATCGATATTAAGACGTCGTGATAAACCTTACTACTTAATAGTGGTAAATCCCATTTTTGACGGGGTTTAATTTAGTATGTAATTTATCGTGAATTTGTTTTAAAATTACAGCTTTGCCCTCCTGGAAAAATATATTTAAACATTCTCTAGATAATATTACTTAAATTCTACAAAATTCTGTAAATTTTAAGAGCTCAGCATACGAAAGTTTTCATAATTCTTATTAGTTAGTACTGATAAACTTCATTTTTCACGAGTTTTCACTCGGTATAAAATCAGAAGCAATAGTTCGACACAAAGAATAAAAAGGGCGGGGTATGGGGGAAGAAGAAAACTTTTGCCTATCGGTGTGTATATATATATATATTCCCTTGACTGTAGGTTAGGGTCTCAATCCCGAAATTGACGGGGTGTTTGTGTGTTTGTCCGCATCTCGGATTGGTCAATTTTTTCGACCAATCAGAACACATCTTTGCCAGAACTCACACATACTCAAGTAGCCTACTACGGGCAGGCCCTCAACTTCTATATATTGGAGTTACCCTTAGATCCTCAAGTACCATACACTAAGAACACCCTGAGGTCCTCAACTACTATATTTTGGGGGTGCCCTTGGACCTTCAAGTACTATACTATGGGGATACCCATAGGTCCTCAACAGCTATACTATAAGGGTATCTTTGGATCCTCAAATGCTGTACTATGGACGTTGGCATGGGTCCTCAAGTCCTATACTATGAAGTCACACCAATCTGCTATAGTTCGCCTCGAACTCGAGGATGTTGTTCCAATATAATAGTGAAAAATAGGCACTTGGGCAGGCCGTTATAGAAGTTGCGCGATGGGCCCTCAATATTGCCACTATTATACGAGTAAAACATGGGGTTGTTCGGGTAGATTTAAGGTTGTCATAGATTTGCTAGAATGCGCCTCGAACACCACGATGTTGTTCCAATATAACTACAGTCAAGGGACCTAGTGGATCGCCTCGATCGACGCTACTTGTGTTATAAACAAAATTAAAATTTTTTTTTGTTATAACGTAAAAGAAGAAAAAAATTAAAGTATTAAGCGATGCAAAAGTGTTTGAAATAATGCAAGGTGTCTCATAAGTTGTGGCAGATTTTTTTTAAATCTATTTTTTGATAATAATGAATACCAATTAAACTCAAACTTATACATACGACACAACTCAACTTGTGCTTTTTTTCGTATACTTTATTTGTACTAAATTACTGTATATACAAAAAAGAAACAAACCTACAATATATAGCATTTTTTACAGTTATTTTTCGTGTATTTTTGATTTTGATTCATTTTTATATATAAAAAAAAAGAAATGAAAATACAGATGCGTTTGATAATGTTCGGTTGTATAATTCATCATCAATTGATAGAATCGGCCTTCATTGAACGCACCTGTAACTTCATTTCTTTTTTGATATATGTACATGAATCAAAATGAAAAGTATGCGAAAAAACAACTGTAAAAAATAGTGATGAGTCGAAACATATTCGTGTGTCACGACATGATATTTCATTTATAGCGAACGAGCGTAAACACTAAAAAAAAATGATAACGTTATACCGTCAGGTTTTTCTGTTCTTTCAAATATACGTAAATTCATATGCGTATTTCTTTCGTTTTATCGTGAATAATTTTTTTATTTTCTCCTCGTAAGACATTCGTGTGTGGTATAACGTAATGACGTTGAATGCAAAGGGATAACGAAATGACTATAAAGAAAGCATGTCTTTGTTACGTCTAACACGAAATAACGTAAAACGTTTTATTACGTAATAAAAAATGGGTTCCATGACAGATGCTCCCTGAAAAGATGCCACCCGGATACTTGCTCCCCAGCGATATTTGGCCTCGAGGCTCAGATCTGGTTCCAATCAAAACCGAAACTCACTCTCTGTCTAGCCCTCACCCACACCTACGTCCCCATCCACATCTATGTCCTCACCCTCACTCAGACTTACGCCTACACCCGCATCTATTTGGGGAGCAAGTGTTGTTGGGGAGAAAGTATCCGGGGAGCACCAGTCCGGAACCCCTGAAATAAAAAGTAGTTGAAGAGGATATATTGTTATTCTCCGATATATTTATACATATTTTTATATTTTTTTAAATGTTATTTATTACTATTGAACAATCGCAGGTTGTGATAAAATAGATGGATGAAGTTTGAATACAATTAATAGATTGATATAATTTAATTAAAAAGTCAATAGGATTATTACCTAAAATATAGTAAAAATAGGAAGAGAATAATGATACTAGCTTTTCTCATTAATTATTTCTTCACTTACTATTATACTACAAAAAAGAACCATTCAAGAAAATTTATTTCGAGATAAAAAGGATGATTTCAAAAATCGTGTTTCGTTTTGTTCGCATATCAATGTATATGATAACGTAAGACGTTCGTTACGCCATTTGTGATATACTTGTTTTCTCCATTTTGCCGTAGCTTTTTCGATTATATTCGTCTATATCACGCGCTTTCTTTTTCTCTTCTGTCACGATTTACGACGATACGAAAACAAACGTATTGCGCTTCTTAAGGCATACGGCCCATCACCAACAGACTTGGAACCGAACCGGTCGGTCCAGTCAGGTCAGGTCGAGCTTTTAAAACTGGCAAAACTCGGTGTAGCCCGGTACTTTTATCAAATTTTAGGACATGAAAGCTAAAATAATGTATGTATCTCATTTTTATTGATTTTCATGATATCAAAAATCAAAAAATATGATTGTAAACAATTTCTACTGATAAATTTATAGTTGTCATTAAAGTTTCATCTGTAAATTTTGTATTTCCTTTTCTTCATCGTGTGGTAAAGATCCCGAATTATGCTGAATGGATTTATTATGATCATGAAAAGTTAATAACTCATCAAAAGCTAAATATTGTTTGAACTAAACATTTTAGTGTTCGAGATTTTGAGCTCACTTTTCTATACTTTGTTACTAACTGTGAGAAATTCCTAATGGCTAGTTGTTGTTATTTCATATCTTCATTATTTGAATATGAAAACGGATCTCCTGTTGCTATAAATATTATATCAACTACTAGTCTTCTGTAATTGTGAAAATTCGCAGCTATGAAAAGGCTAAAGTATGGCATCTCATATAAAAAAGCTACTTTTTTCGCTTATTTTGACTTTCTAGTTTTTACAGATTGAATCCTGTGACTGGACCGACTGTTTTTTTGCCGGTTTCTGCCGGATAAATTGCATCTTAAGACCGGCCGGTAACCAGCCAGTGCGGTCCGGTCCGGTTCGAAAAAGCTGGACCGGTTCTAACTCTGATCACTAGTAAAAAATGCTATGTATGTTAGATTTGTTTCTTTTTTGTATATACAGTAATTTAGTACAAATAAAGTATACGAAAAAAAGCACAAGTTGAGTTGTGTCGTATGTATAAGTTTGAGTTTAATTGGTATTCATTATTATCAAAAAATAGATTTAAAAAAGTCTGCCACAACTTATGGGACACCTTGTATTATTTCAAACACGTTTGCGTCGCTTGATACTTTAAAATTTTCTTCGTTTTCGTCATAAAAAAAAAATTTTAATTTTGCCCATAACATATATATTTTCTGAACACGCATTGTATACATAGATATGTATTTATACAGATATCGACCGATAAATGAATACATATTTGAATATCAATATAGAGGAGGAAGATGATCAACTTGGATGATTACACGTTTTGATAGTCCTATTGTAAGGATAAAACACGGTATTGTTCAGGTCGATCCAGAATTATATAGAGTCCTCTCGTATATGGCCCGAACAATAGTAGCTTTTATCCTCACAATGGGACTATATCAAAACGGGTAATCAATCAAGTTGATCACCCCAATATATTATATGGATATGTATAGATGTATGATTTCACTGGATGAACTAGGTCTACCATAGTTTACCTCTATATTTGCGTGCATATGTGTCAGGTCATGGCAAATCTCAAACTGTTACCAGTGTCTAATAAAAGACCTTAACTTAGTAATCCATGCTGTTGTAGAAATCAGTTATTTGCTGTAGATTTCTGTAATACTACTTGCAATCGGATACCAGAGATTTCCTCATACTATGTATATAAAAGTAACCCTCATCAAGGAAAACTTATTTAACCTTCGGCTGGGTTCATCCTACTAATTCTGTGAATCGTTGTCGGCTAAATTATCGATAAGTCTGATGCTGTGGCCACCTCATTTTGAATAAATTTTTCACATTTCAAAAATTCTAAAAGGAAGACTATTACTCTTAAATTCGAAAAATATCAATTATTCACAAGTTTCTTATCATAGATGACATGTTTTAACTTTTATGGAGCATTAATAAAGTGTTGGCATACTTCTTTCCAGAAATGTTCTACATTTGATTGAAAGTTGTACGCAAACGAAGCTCATGTCAATCTCGTAAATGAACGACGAGTCACTCGTCAACGAGTCTGCAAGGTGTTACTCACGACTAATGAGCACCTTCATCCTATCTTCTTTTCAAAGTAACCTTCTAACTGTGTTACGATCGAACCAAAAATGATTCCCATTTTGTAAAAGTCAGTAAATTTTTAATAGAATCACCTCTAATCAGGAATCATAAAATTCAAACAGGAAAAGAAGCGAAAAATTAAAGCAAAGAAAAAAAATACAGAAACACACTATGTTGAAGAAAACATCGGTGATGGTAAAGAGTTACTTTTGCATTTTTTGTACGAAACTTCTCAAAATTGTTCCTTTGTTTCCAAAAGGAATTATATTCTCAGATTCCATAAACCATCCAAAAGCATTACAAGTTTGTCAAAACAACTTTCTTGTTCTGAATGTCAACCTCACAAAGTGGCTAATCGTTCGGCGGTGTCACTTACGGCTAGGTGCTCCACTATTTATGTCTGCTTCTGCAACTAATAGTCCAACTCTGCTCACGATTTCAACAAATTACGTGTGAATGTGTACGAAGAATTATTAATTTTACAATGAAAATCTTTAAATGAAAAATTCAAAAAAAAAAGTAAGTCTAGATTACGTATTCTCAATATTAAAGTATCTTCTATTGGTTTGAATGGGATGCTAGTACTGTATTTAACTATTATTATTCTTAAAACAATGTTCATTGTTGAATTTGTATCATTCACTGTCTATCATGCATGTTGAATTATTCCGAAGACTGTAGAAGCGTCTCAATTCATCAATTTTATACTCATTTATGAAATATTTCATAAGTAATAGATCGTCCACGTCTGTTAGTTAGCTTCCTGCTCATCGGTTCGCTTGTATACAGTCACCAATAAGTGATTCGCATGCAAATAAATCATGTTCTAAAAGTTGTAAAACGATATATGAAAAACTCTTCAATGTAGATTTAATTTATATGTGAATGATCCCCATGGTCATGTGTTCGAGGCAAATGCTTCTGAGTACGTCAGGATACACGATGATTTTCTAATGTCCATTGTGAATTTATTCAAAGAAATTTACACAACAACCCAGGTGGACTAATCCGATCGGATCCGATATCGAATCCAATAACGAATACGACAAAATAACATAGAGTGTGACAAAATCCTGGTGATGAAATCACATCGGATTCCGAAGTGTTGTGATCCGATCGGATTCTATGTTAAATTTGATAGTCGAATGCGATAGGCTTTAAAGACCATATGTAAGTAGTGCTTAAATCACTGCTCAAAGAATTTGGAATAAGTGACACTTTTCCAACGGAACCCAACGCAATTCCATCACCAGGAATCCTATAGGATGCTGTTGGATGGTTGGATCCGATAGGATCCCATCGGATCCAACATCGGATTTGTTGGTGTGTTATCATTTACCCTAAATCAGGATTTGAAAAATCCATCTCTAAATCATATTAACTTATGATCGATTATCATTTATCAGAAGATGTGGTTACCAAATCTAACTCTAAGTCATATTTACGCTTTCGAATGATTAAACAAGTATAACCAATACTGATGATCGGATAAATGTTGATTTTTATTTCTTTTGAATATTCGATGATAGTTTATTATTCGCTCTAAATTGCGGCTCTAGATTCATTTCCACATCCACTCTTAATTAAGGCACAATTAAACGATTATGACCAATTCTGGTGACTGTAATTGGCCCTTTAAAAATGTGATACGAGAAATTGATTCTTTAACAATGTGATAAAAGAAATTGACTCTTCAAAATTTTGGTGACCAGAATTGACTTTTTAACAATGTTATAAGAGAAATTGATTCTTTAGGACTCTGGCCACAAGAATTGGTCATAATCGTTTAATTGTGCCTTAATTAAAAGTCGATGTAGAAATGAATCTAGAACCACAATTTAAAGCGAATAATAAACTATCATCGAATATTTAAAAGAAGTAAAAATAAATATTTATCTGGTCATCAGTATTGATTATACTTGTTGAATCACTCGAAAGCGTAAATATGACTTAGAGTTAGACTTGGTAATCACATCTTCTGATAAATGATAATCGATCATAAGTTAATATGATTTAGAGATGGATTTTTCAAATCCTGATTTAAGGTAAATGATAACACACCGGCGTGCCTAGAAGAAATTCGAGTTTTTCTGTATTTACAATGTATGTAAGATGCTCACAAATTAAAAGTGGGTGGTCAAAAAACCATTGACTTTTCCGCATTTTGAAATAATGATAAAAAGAAGGTGCCTTGATAAAGTTATATCAACATTATACAAGACAAATCGAAGTTAAATTTGATTTTTTTAAATCAAGTAAAAGATTATATCAAAAAACTTATAAATCCAAAAAATAATGATTTTCTGACGCATTTGAGAGAAATACGATAGATTACAATCTTCTTTACGGTAGATTTATACTATTAAACTGAAAAAATAGCTTTTTTCAAATATTTTGGTTATATTTTGAGGTATTCTTTCCGCATGTTCATCATTGGGAGTCGGTGAATAGTCTTAAACCATATAGAATTTCAAGAAATTGGATTTATTTTTTGTGAAATGTTGTGTTTTGATAGCATTGGGGTATATTACTTGGAAATATCTTACTCATAAATCATAGGCTTCTCTGTCCTGTGAAGGCATCATCGGTTACGGAAAGTTTCTATAACAAAATATTGATATAGTCTCGACTTTTTTCCGACTCTCAATGATGAACTTGCAGAAAGAATATCTCAAAATATGACCAAAATATTTCGAAAAAGCCATTTTTTTCAGTTTAATAGTATAAATCTGCAGTAAAGAAGATTGTAACCTTTCGTACTTATCGTAAGTACGTCAGAAAATCATCATTTTTTGGATTTATAAGTTTCTCGATATGATCTTTCATTTGATCTAAAAAAAATAGTTTCTCACAAAATGAATAAGATTATTAAGATACTTTCATTGTATATCGTTTTAGAATGGAAAAAAGTCGAGAACTTTTTGGCCATTCGCTTTCAGCAGAATTTTCTATTTCTTTCTTTGTGATAGTTAGATAGAGCTTGTTGATTTGGTTTAGAAAAAGTATGCTTCAAATTTTAAAAAGATATTTAAAAGAAATTTTACTAAATGTTCATGTTACCGTTATTTCGAAATATCAGAGAAAAGAGATATAGAATTGTCACCCTCAAATCATTTCTTTAACTGGGTTGATTGATTCAAGAGTCTATAACTAATAGAAGATTATTTGAAGTATATTCTTTTCATATTCTGTTATCAGATCAGATCAATGACTTTGAAGATCAATTTTAAAACGAAGTTTTTTGACTAGTTCCAATCATACTAGATTTTTTCGAAAAATCATTCTTGAATCGACATATTTTATTGACATCAGCGTATAGTAGTATAAAGAGTAAAGAACATCTGACAAGGAAAATCTTGCAAAGTAATGATCCTACATTTAAACTGAAATTATATAAGGTCACTATATCAAATATCCTAATATCAAATATGAAACAATTATCAACTATGGTCAATCTAATAAAAAAAAGTGTAGCCAAAAGATATTTTTATGACAGTTGTATACTTATTCTGTAGTATATGAAATATGATCTAAAAGAATACGTTAAAATATATATGGATACAAATTCACACCGTTGATTTACAATGTTTAATTATGGAAGTATGTATAAAATATGTTTCAATAGCGAGAATACATGATGATAATGTCGAATACATTTTAAAAATTGCTTACTATTTTCATTTCACTTTGTAAATTTCAATTTAAGTTATGCTGACAGTAGAGAGTGATAACCCATTTGAACCGATTCTGATCGAGATAATATTGGTTTTCAATTGTTTTCGAAGCTAGTAGGTAATAAAATGTCCAACTTGACCAGCGTATGTCTACTCTATTACTAGCTTTTTTGAACTGATATTTATTTTTGTATTGGTTATTGATGGCATTCTGGAATCTTTTACATAGCCACGATAATAGCATCAGATTGTCTATCTTAACATTTTGATATCTTAAATGCCAAATTGTGATTGATGAAACTATTTTGCACATTTCTTTACTATCTCAATATACTCAATCAAATTATATATAAATGATTGAAAATGGAAGATGACATCTTGGATAATTTCCTTGTGAATGATTCACAACAGGATATATCAATCATTAAGAATAAGTCGCTTTGCATCTTATACATTAAATGTCGACTAACATTATCTTCCGTTTCATTGGGTTTTTGTTTGGATCAAAGATTATGAAAGCGAACTACAAATTTATTAATTATTTTTATTTCTTATTGTTTGACTACTTGAAATTCATGTTCTTATCGCGCACCACAAATTTACAGGTTAATTTGTGCATCATTGACAATGCCATTCTAAAGCTATATCTTGAAAGAATTGTGAGATACTGTTTAATAGAATATTTTCATTCCATTGATTGATCATCCTGATATATTCCTTGATGCGAATAAGAAACTGACGTAGGTTTTCAAAAGTTTTACCATGAAATAAAGATACCATTGATGTTAATAGGAACACGACTATATGTTTTACTGTTAGATTAGATATCGTTGATGAGTAATATTGGATACATTTTGAGCGATGAAAAGCGTTAATTCGGATACTTTATTGAGTGTGAAATGAAAATATATTGATAGATGTAAGATATTGATGAGTATTCTTCAGCTATCTGATTTGTATTATTAATTGATAAGTTTGCTATGATCATTGTCGTTTTTCTTTTTGATTTTATTCTTTCTATCATGTACCACAGTTGCTAGGTCATTGCAATGGTTTGTCAATCTCACGTTCATGTTTGCATAGTTTTTATACATTGTACCATTTTGTATTTCATTCAATATTTTTTCAAAATCCGTCGTGCCTGCATTATGTTGGACACTTACTTCAGATAATCGTTGCCTTTCTTGTCTACAGAGATCTAATCTGCAGACATATTGACAACGCCACATTTTTTGTATTTTGAATAGTTTTATCAAAAATTGTAAAGTTAGTTAGTCAAGATTATCAGTCGTGATAAAATTTAGAGAGAGATCAATATTCAAAGTTGTTATTTCAAATTCATTGAGTACTATATTGAAATAAAACAAAGGCACAATCAATTATCTTTTCTATTTCAAAGATATCAAATGCAGTTTTCCGATGATGATGTTACAGTTATTGGTATGATAGAATTGAAACTTTCAAGATCAGTTGAGTAATCGATCATTAAACTATAATAGAATGAAGAGATAATCGAAAAAATATAGCATATAAATTATTTTGACTAGAAAAATATATTGATTTATTTCACTAAATACAGGTTTACGTCGTCGAATATCAGCTTCTTTCAAATACATTACAAACAGTTCTGTTTTTTTTCACAACATAAAGATCACCTGACATATAGGATTCGTAATTTAAATAATATGTTTACTAGTTTTTTGCTCAAAGAGTTTTTTTGTAAAAACTATAAAAACAAATTGATAAGATGTACTGTACTTATTCTATTTTATGAGATACCTTCAACAATCTTGATATACTTAGATTCTTTTATTTTTTTTCACTATTTATTTCATTCCTTTTTGTTACCATCACAATACTCTTTTGCAATATTATTAGACATATAAATCACTATAATGAAAAGCAATGTCATCTAAAATCTCTAGTTCCTTCTTATATTTTTTAGGCACTGAATCTTTATTTTATGAGCAACTTGTATCAAAGATTCTTTTCAATAGCAAACGACATAACATCCATTCTATCATACGATTGCTATATTAGCAGATATGTTATACAAATCTTAGTCCTTTTTACTTGATCTGAAGAAGTCTACTATATTGATTTATAATTCAACTAAATTGAATTTCATATTTGCTCTTTGTAACCTGTGCTAGTATGTTGGCCCATGTCTTTAGACTGAATCGAACACTGATAGTTAATAACAATTCTTATGCTCAAATTTTTTTATACATTATTGTCTATATAATTTTTAATCTTTAGGAAAAAAAATTGTTAGATTACAGTCAAATTTCAATTGAATTCTTGTGCAAGCGCTTTTCATTTTAAACAGCAAACAATATTTTGATGATTTTGATGAAAACTTCAATTAGTGCGCAGAAACTTTTGTATTCGATTATTACCAGAATCAGCAACATACAAGTTCATCTGTGAGTCGAATGCGATTCCAGCAGGAAAAGAAAGTCCTCTCGATGATAATTGTGATATGCCAATACCAGCAATTGTTGTGCCACTTGAAAATAATGAACCATTAGTACAGAACATTTGTATTCTATGATTTCCGTAAGTACTTAAATAAAGATTTCCATAAGTATCACGTATGATACCCCATGGAGCATAGAGTAATG
>JAJEKB010008309.1:0-28295 GCA_022393335.1 Macrotrachela quadricornifera | reverse complement strand
TATTCCTTATTGTGTTGGTTTTTTAATATTTATTAGTATATCAAAAGGTTTTCGTCAAGAAGTGAAACGATTGGGATATAAGATGTGTGGAAAAGATTTAATGACAATACGTGAAGAAGAGAATAGACAGAAAAATACTATGAAAGACAAAGTAGAATTAAATGTCATGAATGTTGTCGAAATTATTTGATCATAACCTTGATTATAAAATAAAACCATGTGACGAGAGATTTAAAAATTGATTTGACTGTCTAACGGGACTCCTTAAGATCGACTCGCGTTATAGCTCATACCTATACTCTACCGTCTGAAGTTGCACGGAGTGTGTGTTCTTTCATCTCACTGTTTACTTTCAGACGACGAAGCATAGGCTTCAGCTATAGCACGGGACTTACTAAAAAAGCCCTGCTGTCTAATGCTAACATTAGTCGAAATGAAATTGGTACTTGTTAACACTGCTTGTGATTTTTATAATTATATTAACTATAATTTTTAAATGAGAAAAAACTTAAAACTTTTAATGTAAAATCAAGTCTTTTTTTTTATATAAATGTGCTGTAAGAATCAGAGCTGCCAACAGGCCACTTTTTTCCAGCCTGACCTGGCCTGTGGCCTGACCTGGTATAGCCTCACCCTGCCTGGGGGGTCAGACCGAGATGGACTGTTTGTTTTCATAGCTCGAACTGGCCTGGCCTGGCAGGCCATCAGGCACCTGCTCAGGCCAACTGATATTTGTAGTTTTTCAAATTGATTGAATTCTATAAATTAGGATTGGTGCACAGTTTCATTTCTCGTCATTTAACATTTTCATGACGATAATAGAAGGCAAGTATTTACACAAAATAGTAATACTAGTCGAGCACTGGGAACAGATCTTGAAACCTTTGTTGACCTGTGGATAACAAAAAAACTTTTATGTAAGATTACTATTGAAACCGAAGATTTTCTTTCACACAAAGCATTATTCGAGGGAAAAACATTGCGACCTATCGCAAAAAGTTTCGATACTATTTTGGCGCACATGCTCATGATCTTTTTAACTTTCTTATGTAAGCTGATCATGCACTCTGGGGACATTTGGAATCAAGTGAAGCCTTGTCAAACGCTTGAAAAAAGTACAAATAGGAAAGTTAAAATAAAGAGGCAATCTTCGCGAATATTTTTCATAAAAGAAAGACCCAAATTATTGAAATTTTTTCATAACTCACGAAAAAAATTAAAATCGTTTCTCAACCAGGCCAAGAATTTTGGTCTGGCCTGGCCTGGGACCAGGTGGGATATATTGGCTGCCTGGATCAGGCCAGGCCAAATTTTCAAAATTCAGCCTGAACAGGAGGCCTGGCCTGGCAGACCATCAGGCGCCTGGCAGGTACCAGGCCAGGCCGGCAGCTCTGGTAAGAATATTCCATCATTCATCTTCTTTGTCTACCAATTTCAAATTAACTATCCACATACCATCATATCGTTCAATTAAATCAACACAAAAAGAAAATGCCATTAAAAAAAGAAATTTTTCTTAATCTTTAAATATACTTTCATATTGAATTTTAGCAAATGGAATAGAATGTGAAATATATATATCTATCGTAATTTGATATCAAACTGATACATCTGTTGTTAATAAAACACTATTCATTGAAATCAAATTATCAATGTTCTCTTACAGTTTTTCAAAATCTATTATCGTCATTCGTTATCCACGATATAATATTAATATAGGCTGATCAGAAGATAATGATTGGATGTATAAAATCTAAAGTTGAACTAAATGATTATATAAATTATAAATATAATAACGTAATTTAAAAATAGTGTCTATACTTTCTGTTTGAAGTGATCGATGAAAAAGACGATAAGAAAAGGTTCATTCTCTGAATTCATATTTCGAAAGAATAATAGCTTATGATGATTAGAAAAGAAACTCTGTTTACCAATAGATGTCTTCTATAAATTAATTATTTTACAAAATTCTTGATCATCATCATCAACAACTGTTAAATCAATATAACACATGCCATCATTTTATTCTACTTGATCAATACGAAATAAAGATCGTAATGAAAACAACCATTCTTTTTCTTAACGTTAATATGAACGAGATTCTGTATTAGCAAATATTGTTCTATCACATTTTGCATCAATATTTATTCTATAGAGAATGGGTCGAAATAATGGATCATTGAAAGCTGCACTTTTAGCAATTAGTGAATTAGAGGTAGCGGATAAAAATGTTTTCATTATGATAAATTTGACATAAGCAAGATAATTTTACATTAATTTATTCCGAACACATCATTTGAAAGCTTCTATAAAGATCACAAATGATAACTTGGAATTAAAAAATTTCGTTAATATGTTCGCTATGTAATATTTAACTTAAAATTTGATAAACAAGTAATTCTCGAATAAAAAGTAGTAGAGTTTGATCAGAATAATTATCTGTTTCGAATTTATTAATTTCATGATTTAAATAAAATATTTTCCCACAAATATCATGAATTCTAGTGATCATTTCATGTTTTGCAATATTTGTGTGTTCTAAACGATCAAGAAGATTGAAGAAAAAACGATACCAAATAAATTTTGCATCGTCTGTATTTTTAATACTAGCGGAAACCCGTGCATACTGCACGGCCGCTTCGACTATGTGAAGAAAATCTTTTCTGATGGCGAGACAATTCTTAAAGACACTTTTAGAATTCCATCTATGTTCTCAAACAAAGGTTAGTGCATAATATTCAATTTATTTAAAGGTAACAAATATAAAAAACCTTCTTTGGAAACAATCATATGCTCCTTTGATCCCATCCCTGCTATTACTCCTCTCCCTTTAACCTGATAACACGCACACACACTCAACATTAATATATAGAATAAGATAGCCAGGCCTATTTTCTACTCTAGAGCTCGAGCTATAACCATGTATTTTTGACCATGGCATCAATCTCAAACCATGTTTTTTTGACCCCTGGGATCAATCTAAAACCATGTTTTTTTGTCCACTGTGATCAATCTAAACACATGTTTTTTTGACCCCTCAGATCAATCTGAAATCATGTTTTTTTAACCTATAGGTCAAAGAAACATGATGTTTTTTTGACCCGGTAACAGACACACACACACTCACCATTATAATATAGATAATATATTCCATCATTCGTATGTTTTGGATATCGTAAGTCTCTAATATCACGATGAAGATATGTATAAAATTTCTCGAAATGAATCAGTAAATCGATCAAATGTAACGAAAAGTATTGAAAAACTGCTACTGTCAGTTTTAGTCATCAAATAATGATCGTCACTAACATTAATTTTACAGAAGATTTTACAATTTGGAAAATCTTCAAGTTTCTGAAATAATCGGTTATTGTCGAACAATATTTCTACTATTACAATTGAATTATTATGCAGCAATGGTTTTTTTCAAATCTTCATCCAATTCAACTCAACGTGCATATAGACAAGGTCGAATATACATATGTCCTGTATTCAAAAGATAATTAATATTAATGAAAAATTTGTTTTGAAATGAGGACATATTTATATAAAAGATAAGAGAAAACAAATCAGAATGACTTCATATTTTAAAACGGCCTATATATTTTTTGGCGCAAACTTTAGAAAAAAGCACATGTGTTTCATTAAGTAATAAAATAATTGATATTTACCATTCTATCGTTTCCCTCAACAATGAGTTCAGGATCTATCTGGCAACTTACTATTTTTTATTGGCTAATCTATTGTGAAACTTGCGCAATACAGTCAATTAACAAGTAGGTATTTTCGTCGATGTAAAGTGCACAATACATCTCCGAAATCTCTATTATTTGCAGATAGAGAAATTTTGTTTTTCAAAAATTCAATTTTTAAAGAATTTTTTGAACTTACAAATTTTGTAAGGCCCATATTTCAGTGACGAAGCAGTAAAACAAAATATTCTCTTACCTATCAATAACTCGTAGAGTCTAATATAAAAAGTAAGTTTCTGGATTCCATGAGTTCTTAACTTTTCGCAATCGATCTACTTACAAATGATCACTACAGTGACCAATTGGAAGAAGGAGTAATCAATTTATGACTTTCTAATTCATAAGAATCGGTATGTTTTATGTTTACAAAATTTGCCTATAATATAATAATGATAGTGATACATTCATATGACTAATAGCAAATCAATTACGTTTGAAAGTGATATTGCTCTAATTTGTATCGTTATATTCTTCACGTACTTTATTTTTCATATGTGCGCTTAAATAAATGACAAATTCTTCTCTTTTATACTACAAAAGAAAGAAGTAAGAGTAAAAATTAAACTATAGTTTTCTCCTTTGTATTTTATCCTGTAATAAGATAAAATACGCAATCACCATACATGACATTATAATAGAACAAAATTTTCATTTCTTTTTCTGTTCGCTTCTAATTAGAAAACAAATATTGACTTGTTCGTCAATAAAACGAAAGATTTCAATTCAGAAAACATTCATAGAAAAACAAGTAATAGACGTCACATTTGTAACGTAGGATATATATGAAATTTTATAAGAACGATTGAATATTTATTCATTTATTCAAAGAAACAAAACAGTCTAATGATTATCAAGTATAATATCATTCAAAAATATTACAACATAATCTTGAAGAAAGAGAAAATATCGCAAAAATTTTTGCATCATTTATAGTCTTGATTAGTATCTACATAAGGGTACCAGGTTTATTTGATCATTGTGGAAAAGAGATCAGAATAAAATAGGCTATAGGTCACATCGAAATCAATCAAAGATCTATACTGAAAAAAGAAGACCTGATACAATTATTTGTGATAGCAAGACTATTTTTTCGTATTGAATATGAATTATTGTCTATATCTCTTTTATAAACGACAAAATATGATTCTTTCTTCTTTCTAGAATTGAATACAACTAGTTTAGATATTGATATTAACGTAACAAAAGAGATAATTCATTTCAATGAGCATTAAGGATAATTAATCTACTACGGCTGCATACTTGCCATAGAAACAAGTATAGAATACATTTTATATGTTTTTAATTTGAAAATGAGAATTTCTGATAATATTAAAAATATTTTTACAGATATTTGAAAAAGATTAAGTTCGGATATTGTATTTGTAAATCATTACCTTATACATCTATTATTTGATTAATTTAGATTACATAAAACTTTATATCACAATTAATTGGATCTCTCTTCTCTAATAGAATATATATCGTCATGTTTATAGTTCATCTATTTTTAGAAATTGTCAAGATTCTACGCTAAAAAATTTTTCCAATCTTTATTGATTCATATAGATAAATACTATTTTTGACAGACTTTCATTTGATGTAAAATTTACTATTCATTCTATTTGAAAATATGTTTATACTCGTGTTGTCCTTGAATAATATTATTTCATATATAGAAACATGTTTTTTATAAATCGACTAGACAAACTTATATATATTATTAAATGTATTGTTTCCGATATTCAATTCATAGTATACTTAGGATTAATCAGACGTATTTATGATTACAATAATACTATGAAAGAAAGCATCGATATTTGATACGATTAAATAATTCTATTTTAAACCGATTTGTTTCGATCGATTTACGTTGTTGAAAAAAAACAAACTTTATCTACTGATTTGATAGAAAAAAACTCAACCTAACTGATCTAATTCGATAAAAAACAATATTACAATAAAAATTTCTTGAATCGTAAATTTGAGAAAAATATTGAATCAATATGATATATATCTTATTCCCTTTTGTTTTTGCATAACTAGCATTTTACTTTCTCATTCTACTTCTATATAATAAAAGATTAACAATTAAGATTGCAATAAGAGTAATTCCGATTTTATATGACTTTATCTTATATAAAACTTGATGAATGAATAGAATTTGCATTTATTTCTACATTTTCAACAATGAATTACACATGATTCTTCCTTTCGTTAGGATTTAGCTAATATTGTCGATTATTGCAACAAAAAACATAAGGTTCACTTATAGTAATATTTCAAAATGAATCATATAATTAATTGGACTCAGTAGGACTTTATATCAATAATATATATTGCTGAGAAATTAAAGTGAATAGTGGTCGAAATTTATACGAAGTAAATGATGGTTTATCCTTTCAATCAATCAAAAAAAAAAGATTCACATCATTAATCTTCTATCCACCAGCTTCTTTCTCAGCTGATCACCTTTTTTTCTTTTCTTTCTTTCGCAATTCACGATGTACAATATTGTGCGCATCGTTGTGTAGAGAGAAAAAAAGCAATAATTGCTTGATGAGGATAAAAATGTGGTTATAATGGTGGTAAAATCGATGAGTATGTGTTAGTCGTATAGTGATGGTAAATGTGGTAATAAAACAGATGAAATAAGTCTGTCTCATACACTATAATTCATATCATATAAAGATACATTTAAATTTTTACCATCAATTTTATTATTATGGGTTGATACATTAAAATAATTTTTTTTTATCTTCCTTGAGGAGCAAATAAAAATTAAAAAATAATAGCTGTTTGCATTTTGAATCATCTTGTAACTTTCTTAGAAATATATTTTATCCAGATATGATTGATACATAACATATAATCTGATCCTTATACTACTCTTGAATGAAGATCTATATGAACGTTATCAAACAATTTATCTTTATTCTATCTAATTCTCATCATGAATGGAAAAATAAAACATCATTTTTATTTCAATTTTCAGATGAATTAAAATCAGAGTAATAGTTAATGACCAATACTGCGTAAATAAAATCAAAAAAACTTTTTTTACTATATTTATTTGAGGTAATAAAAATAGATGTTCTAATCACATTTGTGAATAACACACACACAAATTTGAAATTTCCTAATATCTTGACACATGAGTAAAAAGATTAAAATATTAAATATTAACTAGTAAAAACTTGGATAGTACATCGTTGATGGATAAGCCATTGTTTGTGAAAACATTGATCCTTGACCAAATGCACAACCTGGACAACTTGATGTTGGGAATGATAATGATGAATAGTCAACAGCTTGGAAAACCTATAATCAACATAAAAGTAAGAATAAGCACAAGAAGACAAAAGAATCTTACCATGGTTATTGAAGAAAATGTTTTATATGTAAATGAAGTGAAATGAGAAATGGGATACTCTAGAAGAAAAGAATATATATGAAATATAAGTAGAAAGAAGCACTTACTTCTACTGTATCGAAGAGAAGTTGAATGTGATTTTATTACAAAAATCAGTCAATTTATATAGTGTGAAGATGTGTGAAATAAACAAATTCAAGGTGCATATTTGACAATGACTAACTCTTATAGAAAGGTATATTGACATAGAAACATGTGTGCAATGGATGACTGCACTAAAAGAAAAAATCCAAATTATACCTCGAACAGGTTAAAATACAAATGAATGAAATTAGGATACTATCAAAGAACAAAATGTAGGAGTAAATTATGTTCTTTTCTTGCAAGTTTATTTGATTTTTATGGACTTCATTCTTTTTTGAAAGATCAATAGAAAATAAGATAATGATAAATGACAAAAGGAATTGTAATAGATAAAACAGGACAAATTGAATTAAATTTAAAACGCATCCTTTGTATCCCAATTATCTCTATTACGCAATATTCATATAAATATACAGAGATGAAATATTACAGGTTCTATAAAAATCTCAATTTACTATCCGAATCAAGTTTTTTCTTTGAAAATCTAGAAGATGAATGCATTTCCTATTGTCCAAATATTCTTTATAAATTTCTGAATCTTTGTATACAGATGCATCATCTGCTTTACACTCTCCATACATCATTGGTTGTTTTTAATTCGAATTTACCTAAATATTTTCATCGTTCAATTTAACAGTTATAATATTTTAGTCAGAATTGACTTCTACATCTGATGGAAAAGTAATACATCTTCCATGTAGCTCATGCGATAAAAATACCAGAATGTGTTAGTAGTGAAATTTTTAAAGAAATCGACTGAGAACAAGATTTGGACACGAGACTAAACGTTGGAAATAGTTTCATAAAATCCATTGCTAAACTAATTTTAGTTGGTAAATTAGGGAGACATGTGCGAATTATCCAGAAAAGTTTCTTAAAAATCTTTGCCACTAAGTTTGTGACCCGAAGCGTCTTTTTCAGAATAGTATCTAATATACTTGATATGTTGCTTTCTCGAGACACTAGGGATACTAAGTTAAGATAGTCTCGAAATTAGTTAGATATTATTTCAACGAGAGAACTTCGAGATAGAAAACGTGTGAAAAAAAATTCGCTCATTTTCTCTTTATATTTTCTATTAAAATTAGCCTGGAAAAATGCTTTGAAAAAACATGTCTTACACATAGACTCGTGTCCAAATGTTGTTCTTTATTGAATGGTGAAAATCGCATATCACGATGACTTTTGGTTCAAAAGTTACAAGCCTGCTTTCAGCTGATTTATTGAAAAACTTCAATACTAATTTCAAAACAACATTAGTTTCATATAGGAAGGCATGGCTGAAACATATGATTCAAGGGTTCTGTCTATTGATAATGTATACTTGGAGATACTCAAGAGTAGTAACAGAGGTATCTTATTTCTACACCTAATGATACAATAATAAAGATTTCGACAGAATCGATTTTTGCTGAAAACTTAACTAACATTTGAGACGGATTAAATGGCTACGCTTTGCATTCCAGTTTTCAATCATTTAACATGATGTACCAGAAAATAAAATATATCAGAATATGCAACGTGAAAAGTTCTACAACTTACATAAGACTGCTTATTTTATTACTGAAATAACAAGAAAAAAATTTCTCTTGATAGAGAAAAAAATTATTTTTTGGGACAGAGAAAACTGATGTCATAAAGTTTTACTTTTTAAAATCAAGAAGGGAACAAATAAAATAAGCTTTGCTTTATTTTCTGATACAACATGTTAAGTGATTGAAAACTGAAATGGAAAGCATAGCCATTTAATCCATCTCAATTGATAGTTAAGTTTTCAACAAAAATCGATTCTATCGAAATTTTATTATTGTGTTATTAGATGAAGAATGATCAAATAGCATAGAAAAACAGAACGTCGTTTTCGCTATCATACCATAAAAAAAGAAGTTTTTCTCAAGCTTTCTATAAGAAAATAAGATACCTCCACCTCTAATTTTGGGCACTCCTAAGTATCTTATGTTTTTAAGATTAGATTTAATGAACAAAGATCGACACACATAGACGTACGTCTGCGAAGAGTTAGAGATCGTAGTTGAATAATTGAATATGGATGTATCTTTTAATTTTTGGAAGAAAGAAAAGTTTATCTAAAAGGAAAGTCAATGGTTTCGTAGCACTTAAGATTCTCTGTCTTTTTCTATGTGAATGAATATTTTTCATGATTACGAAATGATCAAAAAGAAATGCATTTATATTTATTTTAATAGAATTAATTTGATTATAGAATAAAATTAATGATTGATAATGTTAGAAATGAATGATAGTCAAATTTATTCTTTTGATTACAAATAAGTTAACCACCCTTTTTTTTTATTATTATTTTCCGAATATTTTATAGCTTGAATAATAGAAAATAATCGAATATGTTTTATTTCATTTTTTTATATACAGTTATACAGATCTCGTTCAATCAAGTAAGAATACTGGTATTTTTTTTTTTGGATAATTTTGATTGATCCGTACTGTTCAAACAACATGTTTTCAATCCGTTTACAAAAGCAGTTTTGCACACACACACATTTCGGATTATATAGTCAATATAATTATATTTGTCATAAAAAATTAAGTTTATAAAACCTAGCTCTAATGTTGGTTTCATATATTCAACTTTTCATATCCAATATTAACATGTTGATTGTATAATCCGAATTGTGTGAAAATATTCTAATATCAAAAATTCATCAATGAAAATTATAGAAGAAAGCACTCTTCTCTTAAAAATGATTTGAAAAAAAAAATCAAAATCCATAATCTTATTCGACTGAACAATCTCGGCATAGCTATGTGTTGAAAAAGTGAAAGATTATCGTTAATATGTGTCGTATAATAATATATGAGAATACATTATCTATTCAAAATATTTAATCTACATTTGTGTGAGAAAAAAATATGTAAATTTCAAAAATGGATTACTAAGGCTTGAACATGGTTACTGAATGAATGCCAGACGGTTCTATCTCAATATATCCTTATAATGATATGTGAACCAGTTAGTTATTTTACTCTACAATAATTTTATTTGATAAATCGACATCAAACTATGTCAGAAGGTTTGGTACGATTATTAATATTTGACATACTATTAAACTATTTTTGTTATATAGATCATCTCGATTTTATTCTATTCTTTAGCAACAAATCTTGAAGAAATATGTATTTTTTGACAGAAAATAGAATTTCATCGACTGATTTGATAAAAAACCCGTAGTGAATGGACAGTTTTTTGAATTTCTTTTTTCTAGTGTCTACTACGTTTATTTTAAAAGGAAAATATATCGCAAAATGTAGCGTGAAAAGCTTTGCAAGCTATATAAGACAGCTTATTCTACAGTTCCACCATTTGCTTTCAAAATCGATAAAATTTGAAACGGTCAAATTTCGGCCGTATGAAAACTATATTTTTTGGTACAAGATGAATTCAGTTTTTTTTTATTTCACCTTTTTATCACCTAGCATCGTTTATTTAAAAACAAAAACAAAATATATTATTAGATGCAATGTGAAGAACTCTACAATTTACACAAAACAGATTATTGTAATTGTTTTGAAAAAAGGTAAAGTTCTTTGCAATCAATTTTCGCACGTTCAAAATTTGATCGCTCAAAATTTTGTCGATTTTAAAAGCAAAAAAGTGCAACTGTAGGAAAAACTGTCTTGTATAACTTGTAGAGCTTTTCACACTACATCCTATCATATATGTTGTTTTTAAAATTAACGCACTAGACAATAAAAAAGAACAAAAACTGTTCATTCATTATGGGACATCCGTCAAATATCTCAATAGATATTTAACAGTCAAAATATTGTATTCTAACGACAATAAATTCGATTTAAACTGTTATAATGAAGAATGAGATGATCACTAAGTAAAAGCAACTATTGATTATATTCTCTCATTATCTATAAATCTCAATAGATACATCAAACATTTAATGAGAACAAAAAGTTTACAAATAATATACAAAAATAACAGTTAAAACCTCTTATTTTTTTTATAGATGAATGCAGCTCATACCGTAAAAATCATTCATTTTTATTTTTTACTATTTTATCAATAATGAATTGTACATCATTTTATTTCTACTTTGCAAAAATTTAACATTGTAACCTGCTATGATGAGAAATATAAACTTTAGATATACTAACATTTTCAAGTGAATCATTTATAATTAACAACATATCATATTGTTAAGTAATTAAAGTGAATACCTATTGAAATATACATAAGGCAAAAACACATAATCATTATTCAATAGATAAATATATAAGATTCACATCATTAATCTTGCTTTGATTAGTTTCTTTCTTTTTATTCTTTCTCAAGTGATTACCTTTTACCTTTTTGTGTTTTCTTTTTGTTGCAGCTCGTGGTCTATAATATCATGCAAATCATTGTATAGAAATGAAAAAAAAATCATTGCTTTATGAGGATAAAGGTGTGGTTGTTATGGTGGTTATATTGATGAAATGCGGTGGCAATTTGGCGATGGTAGGAATGACAATAGAACGGATGAAACGGGTTTGTCTCGTATAACATGCATGATATCTTATAAAAGTGCATTTAAATTTTTACAACTGATTTCTTTATTATGATTGGATACGAAGAAATAAATTTCTTTTTTGCCTCAACCCTCAATAAATAAATAAAAAAGTCAAAGATTAAAAGAAAAATATATTTTTTCTTTTTCATTTTAATTTAAACTAAATAGTTGTAGTATTTCAAGAATAAGAGTGCATCAACAAAATCAAATGTTTTTTTTTAAATATTTATTTGGGATAAGAAAAATAAATGTTCTGGTCACATTTATGAATAATACTCTCACATACACATTTAAACTTCAACTTCTCTAATATCTTGATACATCAGTAACAAAAATAAAAATATCGGATATTAACTAATAGAAACTTGGATAATACATCATTGATGGATAAGCCATTGATTGTGAAAACATTGATCCTTGACCAAATGCACAACCTGGACAACTTGATGTTGGGAATGATAATGATGAATAGTCAACAGCTTGGAAAACCTATTATCAACATAAAAATAAGAATAAGCACAAGAAGACAAAAGAATCTTACCATGATTATTGAAGAAAATGTTTTATATGGAATCGAAGTGATGTGAGAGGTGGGATATTCTAGAAGAAAAGAATATATATGAAATATAAGTAGAAAGAAGCACTTACTTCTACTGTATCACAAAGAAGTTGAATGTGATTTTATTACAAAAATCAGTCAGTTTATATAGTGTGAAGTTGTGTGAAATAAACAAATTCAAAGTGCATAGTTGACAATGACTAATTCTTATAGAAAGATATATTGACAAAGAAACATGTGTGAAATGGATGACTGCACTTAAAGAAAAAATCCAAATTATACCTTGAATAGGTTAAAATACAGAGGCAAAAAATCAACATATAATCAAAGAGGAAAATATATAAACATATTATATTATTGCTTCCCAGGTGGATGTCCTTTTGTCAATGTGGAAGTTGAAATGATTGAATCAAGTATAACCTATTTTAACTCCCACACTAGTTTTTGCGACCTTTGTTTGTCTTTTAAAAGTACCGAGGAAAGTGGGACAATTGTAAATTGCAGTCATAAGTAACTATTCTAAATAATAATTTCAAAACATTATTGTGATTGATCATCAAAGATATACAGAAATTATTTGATGATAAAATGAAATTAAGGATTGTTATTATTAAAAATAAAAGCGAATGTTATGTTTTATCTTGTTAACACTTGCAAGACCTTTTATTAAAAGATAGATGTTTTTGATGATCTTGTTTCACACGTTCTTTTTATAACAAAGTTTGATAAAAAAATCTAATATATTTTTTCAATCTAAAAAATTTTCATCTACTTATGATAATGAAATAAATATATTTGTGTATAATTGTCAAAAAGATTTGTACATTTTCAAATACTTAGATATAGAAAAAATATGATTCTATAATCTGATGTCGGTAAATGCTCGAAGAAGTACCCTTGATATTTAACACCAAGTTTCTTCCTTTCAATCAACTTCTGAAATGTCTATTTATATTCATGAATATTTACCAAATTGAATTCTTTTGTTATTACTTTAGCTAAATTTGTTTTATCGGGATATGTATTAACGTTACGTTTCAGATAGTTTCAAAATTTCTTTTAGGAAAAATTCGACTTCACATTTGTAAATTAATTCTTTCCTGCATGTAATTTTATCACATTTTTGAACTTTTTAGTTGTTGTTTCTTTACACTCTCATTATATCCTAATATATTTCAAATAAAAACAGTTCAATTCCTAGTTAGTATGTAAGTATAAATTCTTAGGTATGAGATGGATATCTTGCGACTGTTACTAAGAAAAGGCTCAGTATTAGTCTCGCTATTGTACAATACATAACATAGTTAAGAACCTTCATAAGTAATCGAAAACTCTTGATTCTTGATATCAAGATCAAGATAATTGAAAGATTGTAATCAGACTTCTAAGTAAGAATAGACGATTTTCGAATTATTAGTGACAATAAAAGGTAATTATCACTTATACTTATTGATCCAATAAAATGACTAGCACAATATTGTATTTTCACTATAAATGTATTCTGTTATGCATGTGCAATTTTTGTTTCTTTATTTCTTTATTGTACCGTAGATATTGAATATTTAACTAAAACTATGTTTCATGGTGCCACATATGTACACTTAATTGTGCCATTCTTACTATCGAAAATATGAGTGGATACTAAGACACATTTTCATATTAAAGTTAATTATATGGCGAATATATAATGAAAATAATAGATCAATCAATGGTTTCTTTCTAAACCAAACACAAAGAAAGTTAAACGATATTTTAAGAATGTTTTTTTTCGCGGACAATCAACTTTGAGAGTTGTCTTTTGATGAGCTGTTCTTTCAGAAATACATCAATGAAAGAGATAAAAGCAAAATATCAAGAATGTGTACATCGATTGTACTTGGAAGAACATTTGAAGATGATAAAGTTTGATTTCTTCCCATTAGATACTTAACATCATAATGATTAACACAGTAGATGTTGCATATTCTGAGAGTTTCAATGAAACTATATATATTTATTAAATTGTTTCATCAGTTTCCACAAAAATGTACTTATCACAATTTGTAAAATGTATTTTATATTTAAAATATTATGCTACACAAGTGAATATTATGTATTAAAAGTATTTAATCTGTAACTGTATGAAAAAAAATGCTTTTATATTGTCGATTAGCTACCAAGCTGATTAACGTATATACATTTATACATTCAAGTGCGAGTTATTTAGTTATTTTATTCTTCAATCATTTTCTTTGATAACTGCATATCAAACTATCTATGAAAAAAGTTCATTGTAATCATCATTATTCAATTTTCCGGCAAATTATTTTTTTAAGTTAATCTTCTTGTTTTTCTTTCCATTAAAGATGTAGTTTGATGAATATTAGTATCAGCTATATATTACTTAGATACCAAAATTGAATTATCATATTATGCATTCATTCACTTTCTCTTTCTCATAGTTTAATTAGGTGACAATCAATATTGCAATAAGAAACAAAATCTTCATCAAATGAAAATAATTTTTATTTATATGATTTCATTATCTACAAATCTCAATGTATAAATTCAATTTTCATTCATTTCGACTTTTTCAGTGGTTAGGTGTACATACTTATGATTGGCTAAAAGTTCTGATGATATTAAATAAACAAAAAAAAGAGAAAGAGATATTTTTAATTTTATTGTAGCGAATGTTCAAATAAAAAGTTTTTGACTATCTTAGAAACTATACGAGCTGATCATATTTTATTTGTTTGATTATCTAGATACTGATTGATATAATCATTTATAATAAATGATAAGTTAATGCAGTTTTTAAGAGGACTAAAATATTTAAAAACAAAAGCTCAAATTTAATTTTAGACAAATTGACATAAAGAATCGAACTTTGGTTCATTATTTATGACAATTATCTTAAACATTTGCTACAATAAAATCCAAAATGTCTTTTTATCTTTATTTAATTTTATCAAAATTTTTTTGTCATTGAAAAACGTTTCATATTACTGATTAATATGACGAAAAATGCAACATGGAGTCTTATGTCGTCACTTTTTTAGCAACTACGTCGTAGTTGCGCGTCATTGCAGCGTATTGATCGCAGTAAAAAAGTCATATATTTGACTATGACGTTGTTACGTATAACTGCGAATAAAATGTCGCAGTTACGCGTAGCTGCGTCGCAATTACGGATTACAATGTAATCGCAGTCGAATATATAGGATTATACTAATACATCAAAATGAAATATACATAACTAACAGATCTTTGGTATATTAGCAACATATATTGCTTAGTGATTAAAGGCAGTAGCTATTAAAATATACACAAAACAGATGATAGACTATCTTTTCAATCGATCAAAATATATAATCTACATCATTAATCTTATGTTGATCAGCTTCTTTCTTTTCTCTTTCTCAGGTAATCACCATTTTTTTTTCTTTTCTTTCTTTTGCAATTCGTGATGTATACCATTGTGCACATCATTGTATAGAGATGAAGACAGCAATAATTGCATAATAGAGACAAAAATGTGGTTATAAAGGTGGTTATATTGATGAAATGTGGTAGCAATATCATGAAATTGCGTGCAATAATAGAATAAATGAAATGACTCTTTTTTATACAACACGAGTCCTACCACACACAAATGTATTTAAACTTTCACAGTCAATTTGATTGTTATTGTTCCAAACACTGAAGTAATTCTCTTTATCTATATTACCGAGTAAATAAGAAGAAAATCAAAGATTAAAAAATAAAAGTTGTTTACATAAAATATAATCTGATCATTGTGCTACTCGTGAATGAAGGTCTATGTGGAATGTTGTCAAACAATTCATCTTTCCTCTATCTAATTATCATCATGAATTAAATAATAAAATATTCCCTCTTTTTTTATCTTAACTTCAGTTAAAATTGGTGTAGTATTTCAAGAATAAGAGTGCATCAACAAAATCAAATTTTTTTTTAAATATTTATTTGGGGGTGAGAAAAATAAATGTTTTGATCACATTTATGAATAACACTCTCACATACACATTTTTATTTCAACTTCTCTGATATTTTGATACATCAGTAACAAAAATAAAAATATTGGATATTAACTAATAGAAACTTGGATAATACATCATTGATGGATAAGCCATTGATTGTGAAAACATTGATCCTTGACCAAATGCACAACCTGGACAACTTGATGTTGGGAATGATAATGATGAATAGTCAACAGCTTGGAAAACCTATTATCAACATAATAGTAAGAATAAGCATAAGAAGACAAAAGAATCTTACCATGGTTATTGAAGAAAATGTTTTATATGGAATCGAAGTGATGTGAGAGGGGGGATAGTCTAGAAGAAAAAAGTACATGTGAGATTATATAGAATAAAACATAAATAGAAAGAAACACTTACTTCAACTGTATCAATGAGAAGCTGAATGAGGTTTTATAACAAATATCAACCACTTTATATAGTGGAGAGTTGTGCAGAATAAACAAACTCAAAGTGCATAGTTGACAATGACTAATTCTTGTAAAAATATATATTCACAAAGAAACATGTGTGCAATGGATGACTGCACTAAAGGAAAAATACAAATTACGCCTCGAATAGGTTAAAATACAAATGAATGAAATTACGACATTAGCTAAGGACAAAATGCAGAAGTAAATTATGTTCTTTTCTTGCAACTTTATTTGATTTTTATGACCTTCATTCTTATTTGAAAGGCCAATATAAAATAAGATATGATAAATTCCAAAAGAAATTGTAATAGCTAAAACAGAACGAATCGGATTAAATTTAAAAAGCATCTTTTTTATTTCAATTATCTCTATTACGCAATATTCATATACATATACAAAGATGAAATATTTCTGGTTGTATAAAACTCTCAGCTTACTATATGAATCAAGTGTTTTCTTTGAAAATCTAGAAGATGTATACATATTCTATTATTCAAATATTCTCTATAAAGGGATCTTATGGGTTATAACCCATCATTTTTAAAAAAATATTATTTTTAGAATTTTGTTTCCATTGGTGACGATAAGTATGTGAGGGAGAAGGTGACTGCAAGGCGTATGGGTGAGGATGAAGGTGAAAATAGTTTTATTTTGATGCAATAAAGTGTAGAAGAAAATTCTAAGAATAATATTTTTGAAAAATGATGGATTATAATCCACAAGATCCGATCTTTTTCACAGTTAGTGTGATTTTTAATAATATAATCTCCAATATGTACTCAAAAATACGGAAATATTCGGACTAGTAACGCATGTGAAACCAGCAATGAAACATAAAACTAGATATATATGTGCAAAAAAAATTAAGATCGCAGTAAGATAATTGAATATGGATATATCTTTTAATTTTTGGAAGAAAACAAAGTTTATTGAAAGGAAAAATCAATGGTTTTGTAGCACTAAAAATTCTTTCTTTTCATATTTAGATCAATATTTTTCATGAATACAAAACAATAAAAAAGAAATACATGTACGCTTATTCTAATAGGATTAATTTGATTATAGAATACAATTAATGGTTGCTAATGTTAGAGAATGAACGATAGTTAAATTTATTTTTCTAATTATTAATGATTTATGTATTTGTTATTATTAATTTCTGGAATATTTAAAAGTGCAAATAATGAAAAATGATAAAGAATATTTTTTTTTTCGTTGTCTATGCACGGTTACATGGAGTTTGTCCAATCGAGTAGATGTAGTTATATTTTCCTAAAGCAACACCTTTTCGTACCATAAAAACATTGTTTTCACTCGGTTCAAATCATAGAAAAAATAGATTTTTATGGACCACCAGAAACGGCGGTTAGAAGACTAATATTAAAGTTAGTGTTATACGCTCAGTTATTCATGTCCAACCTCAATATGTCGATTGTATAATCCGCATTGAATGCAAATATTTTTTATATTGACAAAATCTATTAGAATTTTCGTATTAAGAATGTTGCTATATGAAATCTATATAACTATATATAGGAAAACAAGTACAAATATTTACTTTAATTTTCCGTTATAACCATATTATTCTGATAGTCCTTTCAGATCACGTTTTAACAGAAAAAAGAACAAACATGAGTTATGAACAGTGAAAGCAAAAGCGGGTTGAAGAAAAATAAAAGAGAATTTTCGATTGATAAGAGACTTCAGATGAAACTAAGCAGTAATGGTACGAGACGGAATCTCTGAAGATTTGATTGTCGAATATCAAGTATCAAGATTATTTCAGAATCTTCCATTCTTCCAAACTAGTTTTGTTTTTCCAGATCTCTAAGTAGAGATATCCATCTTTTCATAATAGTTATCCAATGCTAATTACTGTCTAAAAATTGTCTGTTGTAGTCTTGTGTTTGCTTACTATATTCTTAATTATCTAAATGAAATACAGTGCATATTAATGGTGAAATCTTTCGATTATGCACATTTAACTTCTTTTTTTAATTTTTTCTTATTCTACTGCAGATATTGAAGATATTAGTAAAGTTATATTTCATAATGCTACGCAGACATATTCGTTTATGCTATTTGATTTCTTTCTAAAGCAAAAACTTATAAAATTAAACAACATTTTAAGAATAGTTCACTATGAAAGCTGTCTTACGATGGACCGACTCCATCAAAAGTACAGTCAGTCTAAGAAGAATAGTGTTAAAACCGGGAATGGAATCGTTGCTAATTTAAAACGACTCTCATTAATATCATCTCAGCATCTATGGATCTTAATAGATGCATTGAATTTTTATTCATTTCTCTTTTCTGAATAATGAATTATATGTGGTCTCTTTTTCGTTACTAAATATTTAAGATTGTTCGTTGGAAGAGATCAGAAACAAGAATCTTTTTGTATCGATACGTCGAAATGAATCATTTATAACTAATAGGACTTTGTATTAACAATTTAATATATCTTTGTATGACTAAAGTCAGTATCTATTGAAATATATACAAAGAAAGTGACAGATTACCTATATGAACGATCAAAATATATGAATTACATCATTAATCTCATATTAAGCAGCTTCTTTCTTTCATTCTTTATCAACGATCATTTTTTTTTCTTCTTTCTCTTACAACTCATAATGTATACCATTGTGCATATCATTGTATAGAGATAAAGAAAGAAACAATTGCTTAATAGTGATAAAGGTATGGTTATAATAGTGGTTATAATGATGAAAATGTGGTGGTAGTATGATGGTGGTAACAGTGGTAATAGAACAGATGCAGTGACTCTATTCCATACAGAATGATTAATAACAATATAAAAATGTATTCGAAGTTTTAAAAACAATTTAAACGAAAATTTGCTTCTACTTTTTTGTTATGGTTTTCTGGTTTTCGAAGCGTTTCATAAAGAGTCGAATGATACAGACAATAACACCTGATCAATATGCTTCTGTTGAATGTAGATATACATTAAATGTCACTGATTACTTTTTCTTTATTTTATTTAACTATAGTCATATCAGTTGAAAGATAAAATATTCTTCCTTTTTTTTATTCTGAATTGAAAGTAGTACGACATTGGATGAACAACAACATATAAACAAAACTCAAACTTTTTTTTTTAAATATTTATTTGGGATAAGAAAAATAAATGTTCTGATCACATTTATGAATAACACTCTCACATACACATTTTAATTTCAACTTCTCTAATATCTTGATACATCAGTAACAAAAATAAAAATATTGGATATTAACTAATAGAAACTTGGATAATACATCATTGATGGATAAGCCATTGATTGTGAAAACATTGATCCTTGACCAAATGCACAACCTGGACAACTTGATGTTGGGAATGATAATGATGAATAGTCAACAGCTTGGAAAACCTATTATCAAGATAACAGTAAGAATAAGCATAAGATGACAAAAGAATCTCACCATGGTTATTGAAGAAAATGTTTTATATGTAATCGAAGTGATGTGAGAGGTGGGATATTCTAGAAGAAAAGAATACATATGAAATATTATAGAATGAAATATAAGTAGAAAGAAGCACTTACTTCTACTGTATCGAAGAGAAGTTGAAAGTGATTTTATTACAAAAATCAGTCAATTTATATAGTGTGAAGTCGTGTGAAATAAACAAATTCAAGGTGCATATTTGACAATAAATAATTGTTTTGAAAAAAAAATGACATAAAGAAAGAAAAGAACACGTGTGAAATGGATGATTGCACTTAAGGAAAGACCTATATTATACTTTGAAAAGGAGAAAGTACAAAAGAATGAAATCTAAATACAATTAAAGGTTAAAACATAATATTTCGTAACAGATGTATGTACTTGTATAAACTGTATTCTTCATTGACAAATCACAGACTGAGAAGACATTTGTAACATAGAATGAAAAATAACTATTATAATGGATAATAATTCAATGTTTTTTTTTCAATATTAATAATTTATTCATGTTTTTGTTATTTGTTTAGATACTTTTTGATACAGTTAGTGAAAATTAAAGGTTTTTTTTTTCTCTTTTTATTGGATGATATGAGTATGAACTCACCTAATTCAATGTATTTTTATATATCTCGTTATTTTCTATGATGATCATTCTCTAAAAAGTACCTACTTTTTCGATAAACTTTGTCGAACAGTTGTTCCTAAAATAAAATTTCTTTGTAATAAAAGCTGATGCATGTTTTTCATTCAAAAATGAAGAAGTTTTTTAGTTCACATTATGTAAACCATATATTTAGATTCAACATAAAAGATTAGATATATAAGACTAACTGAACATTTTATGTTCAATTTCAGTGTATTCAATGCATAGTCCAAATTGATTGAAAATACTTTTATAATTGAAAAATTCCATCATTTATTAGTATCAAAAATATGGTTATATGATAAGAACTTGCATTTCATAATGAAACGTTTTCGACAAAGAATCTTGATACATATATTCTTTCTCAATTCAACGATCTCTATCTAATCATATATAAAACTAGAAAAAGCATCATTCGATTTAATTTAGCATTAGAAGCACATTATTTCAACATTTCTTTTGGATTGTATGCTATAAATAACATAAAATAAAAGAACAAACTGTTGTTAAGTAAAAGCGGTAATACGAAAATAAGTAGCAACGGAATGAAAAATCATCATTCAAGACTTGATTTTCGAGCTTTTTCTTATTCAGTAATGTAGTGTTTATAAATTCACTTTCATGGCTACATTTTTCAAATTTCAAAGTTTATCACATTATTTTCTGTATTTTTGTTTTCTCAAATATTGTCTTTCGATCAATTTTACAGGAACGTTCATAATAATTCAAACAGGTTGATCTTTTAGATTTCGTAAGTGAATATATTTATGTAAAACTATAGTTCTTTTTTCATAATACTTACGAAATCTTAACTGATATCTGAATATTGGAAGATAAATCAACATTGCCTTTTAGATCTACATGCTTGTTCCACTCTAGATATTCGACATCTTCCTAAAATTGTATTTCATAATCCTACACATCCATATTTATTGGTATCATTATTTTTAATTAAATGAGTTCGAAAGCTCTATCAAATCTATATCATCAATAGAAATGAGTTCATATTTATCATTTTAATTTGATTTAATTAACCATATTGAGCTTGTAGTTGAGAATAGATATCACTATAAAATTCTTGGGTGTTTATCAGAAAATATATTCCACCAGCATAACATATATGTTACAGGGGAACTTGAAATTCAGGGCAATTTAAAATTCCCCTAAGGGAAAATTAAAATTTTAATCTTTCCTAGGGCAAACTAAAATTATTTTGTTTTTTCCTACATTTTGTAAGAAAACCCTTAAAATTTTACCTTCTACAATCTTAAGAGTGAAAGCGAGGATGTGAGTTAGGGTAGGAACAAGCATGAGGCTGAAGGTGAGGATGAGGGGACAATGATAGAGCTGAGCATGAGAGTGAGAGTGGAAGGGTTCGTCTGGCTTTCATTCGCCCGTACATATTTTTTTTGACCATTATCTTCACTCTCATTCTCAGTGTCAAGATCGTGGAAGTTAAAATCCTAAGTATTTTTTCACAGAATGTAAGAAAAAACAAAATAATTTTAATTTGCCCTTAGGAAAATTTTAAATTGCTCTGGATATCAGTTTCCCCTGTGGCATCTATATCCATTTTCACTTTCTTTACTACGATTAATATTTCATTTCTCATTTCGCTTCTATATGATAGATGATTGAGAATCAATAGTATAAATCAAATAAATCAAATCAAATCCAAGGCACTGTAATAAAGAAAAATACCTTATTTACTGGAATCAACTGACATTTATATCAGTTCTTTATCTATGAATCTCAATGCATGAATGTAATTCTGTTTTTTCATTGAATGAACATTTAGTATTATTATTGCTTGATGTGACGAGAAATATAAATATTAGTTCTATCAGATTTACAAAATGAATCACATGTATATATCGTGAGTTTGTATTGATGATATATGATATTATTACCAGTGATGACAGATAAGTAACTATTTAAATGTACACAAAGCAAATGACAGATTATTTCTTCAATTGATCAAAATATATGATTCAGCTCATTAGTCTTTTATCCATCAGTTTCTTTCTTTCCTTCTATCTCAGGTGATCAAATTTTTCTTATCCTTCGATCACAACCATGTTATGTATAACATCGTGCATATTATTGTTTAAAGACAAAAAAAGCAACAACTGATTTATGCGAATAAAGGTGTGGTTTTTATATTAGTGATATTGATGAAAATGTGGTAATAAAACAAATAAAATCTTTCTCATACAATATGATTTATATCATATTAAGATGAAATTTAAAGTTTCAAACACAATTTAATCACTATAATTTCAGATGTTGAAACAATCTTCTTTTTTCATCCTTTAACTAGTAATCAAAACACTGAAAGTTACGGAAGAAAACTTGTCATCTTGTTTTGAAATACAATTTCCTTAATTTGCTTTTTTTAAGCACGGATGTATATTACATATTATAGCTGCATTACATTGTATTTTATTTCATCTAATTCTTATCATGAATTGGAAAACAAAAAATTTTTCCTTTTTTTATCTTAACTTCAATTATAATCAGCATAATATTTCAAGAATAATAGTGCATGAATCAAATAAAAGATTTCTTTTTTGTTCTATATTTATTTGAGTTAATGAAAATAAATATTTAGTCACATTTGTGAATAACACACACACTCACACACATAAATTTGAAATTTCCTATTATCTTGACAAATGAGTAAAAACATAAAAATATTGAATATTAACTAATAAAAACTTGGATAATACATCATTGATGGATAAGCCATTGATTGTGAAAACATTGATCCTTGACCAAATGTACAACCTGGACAACTTGATGTCGGGAATGATAATGATGAATAATCAACAGCTTGGAAAACCTATTATCAAGATAACAGTAAGAATAAACATAAGAAGATAAAAGAATCTTACCATGATTATTGAAGAAAATGTTTTATATGTAATTGAAGTGATGTGAGAGGTGGGATACTCTAGAAGAAAAAGAAGTGTAAGATATATTCTAGAGTGAAATGTAAATAGAAAGAAACACTTACTTGAATTGTATTGATGAGTAGTTGAATGTGATTTTAATGCAAAAGTCACTCTCCTTATATAATGTGAAGTTGGAGAAGATAAATAAACTGAAAGTGCATAGTTGACAATAAATAATTGTTTTGAAAAAAAAATGACATAAAGAAAGAAAAGAACACGTGTGAAATGGATGATTGCACTTAAGAAAAGGTCTATATTTTACTTTGAATAGGGTAAAATACAAAAGAAAGACATTTGGATAGAATGAAAAGGCAAAATTTATAGATGAAATATTATTTTCTTATAGATGTGTACGCCCTAGAGAATAATAAGATAATTCGTAAAAACAACAGAAACTAACCATCATAAAGAAGAATGTGAAATACTGTTCCGATTGTTCTGATCATATGATAGTATTAATATTTGTTGCGAGTGTTACAGAATGAAGGATTGTTGAATTTGTTGTTTTGATTGTCAATATTTTATACATTGATTTTTATTATTTTTGTGAATGTTCTAAGATATAGATGTGATGCAAAATAAAGAAGTATTGTTATGAGATACATCGTTAGATAAAGTTTGTCAAATTTAGTAAAAATATATGTATTTTGATCGTTTTTTTAACAACATTTGAGAACAAACGACACTGTTCTCGGTAATATTGATCGATCCAATTTTTTCTAAACAAAATTTATTGATGCTTATAAAGTGATGTTTTCTCGCTTAGAAAACAATCTTTTTATTCAGTCTAGGCTATAAAATCGATCAAATTTAGATTAATCGTGCAAAATTGAGTCTATGAATCAAACTTGTTCAAGCTACTCATGTCTTATTTTCGTGAAATATATGACACCTGCAAGTGAGCATAGATGATGCTTTAACCAGTTAGTGAAATTTCTGCAAATCTGTCAAGTTATTTCCAAGTAATGATATATATAATTTTTGTATACGATTGGAATTACTAGATAATACTTTTCAAAAGCATATCTTTGATTTTTCTGATGTTATTATGTTGGGAAATGACACCATCCCACGGCGGCTCAGACATGCATAAGTATGTGATTTTGCAAACAGCATGTATTTTTTTTTATAAAAACTAGACTGTTTTTGCAGTGAAACTAATAGATTGGACAACAGTTTGAAAAGTTATATCAAATAGGATAACTCCTTAATTTTTAAGCTTTCCATCTTGCGACGAAAATCTACGCTAGGAAGAACAGGTTTTTTTCACCAATCATGACATTAAGCAGTCGTTTTGAAATGGCTGTTAATCAGTTCAATTTTTATTGCAAAATGGCGAACGTTTAACGAAGAAAATTATACATTACTAACAGAATTTTACGTTCTTGCGCTTCCGTACTAGATCTATAAAAGCGCTGTATTTTATAGTTGTAACTGTTTAATAAAAGTTAAGTATGCTATAATCTCAAAAAATTCAGATAGCCTTGGAAATAGTATTACCAAATAGTTGAAACGTCATCTAAGACTCATTTCTGAGTCCAATGCATTTTATAAGGAAAACATACGTGAATAATTCAAAAAGTCAATCTCATATAGTCGATATTTCATGACCAATTCAGGTATACAAATCGTGCAATCCAAAATGAGTGAACGTGTTTCTGTAAATCGAAGTTATCGAACAAGCAAACAATTTTCTTTTACAAGTCTCTTGAAAAACTAACAGAATAAACACATTGTTCCTCAATTCCACCATCTCTATGTAACCTCATGTAAAAAACGAAAAAATACATTCGTACCAATTTTACATTGAATGCGCGTTATCTCAACACTCTCTTTTGATCATATATTTTCAAAAACAAATCATTAATTGTAAACATAAAAAGTATAAGTTGATGAATGAAAAATGAGAGAATTTCTTTGCAGAAGCGATTATTGAAATTTTTGATTATTCAATATTGTTTTTTTTGACATTTCGTGTTTCAAAACTTTGAAATTCAAATAGTTTGACTTTTGCGACTTCCTAATTATTCGATAATTTAAATGTTACATCTGTTCTAGTTCTAGACTAGTATCGTCTACGCATTGTGATGTTTATCTATTGACATAGTAGAATTGTTAGTATGGTATTGTATGTGGATCCTAAATTCCTACAATTTCAGGTGCAAAGAGATATCACAATAAAATTCAATTTTTAGTTAGAAGAAAGTATTGAGTGAGCTTCATAGATACACATTTTCTTCGATTCAAACAGTAATTCCTACTTAACTATCATCATAAGGAATAGAATTGTTCCTAAATGGAAGGACTATCGTTTGTATGATTTTATTATCTATCAAGTCCAATAAATCCATAGTATTTTTATTGACAACAAATAGTTTACCAATACTATTCAAAAGTATCATCATAAAATCATTGATTCATTTTTTATTTATTTCTACTTTTTAATACTAAATTATATGTAATTCGTTTTGTTTCCATTGATAAACGTATAACATTATCGATTAAAGCGATGAGAAATAAACCTTTATTTGTACCAGTATTTTGAAATGAATCATTTTCAACTAACAGCACTTTATGTTAATAGTATATGGTTTTGCTGACTATACAAAGAAAATGACAGATAACTTTTTCAATCGATTAAAACATATGATCTACCTCATGAATCTTATATCCATTAGCTTCTTTCTTTTCTTCTTGATTAAATGATTACCTTTTGTTTAATGTTTTCTTTTTCTTGCAACTCGTGATGTACACTATTGTGTATATCATTGTATAGAGATAAAGAAAGAAACAATTGCTTAATGACGATAAAGGTACGGTTATAATGGTGGTTATATTGATGAAAATTTGGTGGTGGCTATAATCCTAAGACAAACAAAATGACTTTGTCTCATACAGCATGCTTCATATCATATTAAAACTTATTCAAAGTTTTAAAAACAATTTGATTATGATGGGTTAATACGATGAAATAAATTCCTTTTGTGACGGTTAAGAAGTGAATAAAGAAAACAAAGTTTAAAGAAGAATAGTTGTTTGCCTTTTGAATTATTTTATATTTTTATAGGGTATATTTAGAATTTCATTCATAAATAAAATATAATCGAATCAATTTGTTTTCATTGAACCTATATGTCATCGAATAATATGGATTATTTAATCTTTTTTTATTTAACTATTGTCATATCAATTGAAAGATCAAATATTTCTTTATCATCTCAATTTCAATATGAATGTGTATCACATCTGACAAAATACTAGTGCATAAATAAGACTACAGTTTTTAAAATATTTATTTCAGTTTAAAAAATAAATATTTCACTCACATCTATGAATAACACTCACACACTCATACGCACACATATAAACTCAAAATTTCCTATTATCTTGACATAGTAGTAGCAAAATGAGAATGCGAAATATTAATTAATATGTAGTTGGATAATACATTATTGATGGATAAGCCATTGATTGTGAAAACATTGATCCTGGACCTAATGCGCAACCTGGACAACTTGATGTTGGGAATGATAATGATGAATAGTTAACAGCTTGAAAAACCTATAATCAATATAAAAGTATACGAATAAACATAAGAAGACAAAAGAATCTTACCATGATTATTGAAGAAAATGTTTTAGTAATAAGCGAATTGAAGAAAGGGTTAGGATACTCTGGAAGAAAAAGAGTAAAAACGATATTATAGAATACAATGTAAGTAGAAAGAAATACTTACTTGTATTTTATCGAAAAGAAGCAGAATATGATTTTAATGCAAAAGTCACTCTCTTTATATAGTGTGGTGTTAGAAAAGATAAATAAACTGAAAGTACATATCCAACAAAAAATAATTGTTTTGAGAAAACAGATAGAAAGAAAAAAACATATGTGCAATGGATGACTGCACTAGAAGGAAGGCCTAAATTGCACCTTGAGCAGGTCAAAGTACAAAGAAAAGAAATTAGAATACGTTGAAAGATCAAAATATAAGAATAGAATATGTTATTTACTCGTAAGTCTACCTAGTTTTGTGAAGTTTATCCTTATTTCGAATTTCCAAATGTATTAAGAGCATTATACATTACAATGAACACGATTATAAAGAATAATGTCAAATATTAATGATATACGAGAATAATTTGGTGATATGATAAAATTAATTGTTGCTAGTGGTTAAAAATGCATAATAGTTGAATTTATTCTTTTGATTGTTAATATTATATTCATTCATGTATATGATTTTCTCGGATGTTATACAATGTATATAATGCAAAATAAAACAAAATTTTTGTTATGTTCATATTTAGATAGAGATGGTCGGACTGAATAAAAAAATACAAGCTTTTTCTAATAGTCCTCACTTAAGGGGGCCCCCCCTCAGAAAAATGTTTTTTTCGAAAATAACTCA
>JAJEKB010008308.1:0-17022 GCA_022393335.1 Macrotrachela quadricornifera | reverse complement strand
TAAGCCTATATGCTTTTAAACGATTTTAAGAAAAAAAACAATTTTCACGATGCCTGGGGGGTACCACAGGGACAAAAAATTGAAAAGTAACATTTGAGGAAATTAACGGCTAAAATATGATCAGGGACCATCCCTGATCAGAACCATATACAAATGGATCAGATCTAAGGGGGCCCGCAAAAGGGTCTTACCCGCCCTCCTCCTTTTTGATGAAAATATTCACGGCATATACTGTCCATATTGAATATGAAGTCTCAAAGAAATTTCATCCATTGGCTGAGCCATGGTCTCCAAAGGATTAAAGATTCATCATTAACAAATGATTATATTGAAGAAGAAAAATTTGTAACAATAATTATTGGATTAATAAAAGTTAAAGATGAAAAATATCTTGATGATATTAAAATTAAATTTGAAGAATATCTCTTAGATATTATTCAAAAAAATATTTCATCGAAATTAAAAAATAATAAGTGAGATTTAGATTTATTTTCAATTATCTTCTTATTTTTATTAATTAAAAGTAAACAATCGTTATCGAATGATGAATTATTAATAAATTCTCGTTATATTCCATTATCATCAATAAATTCAAATTCAATATCATATTCATCATGGATTCGATCAACAAATTCAATATTAAAATCTCTTCAAATTGTTCTTAATAAAATTGAAAATTTATCACAATTAATAAATGATTCATTTATTAAGTATCAACAAATAAATCCATCATCATTAATTTCTTTATTACATTCAATTTATGATAATATTCAAGATAATAATAACACAAGAATGTCAACGTTATTGAACATTTAACTCTGGATGAATATACTCAATTTGTTAGATTAATTGAAAATTTTATTTCTAATTTAAAAATAAATATCATCAAAAATATTCTTCAAGACCATTAAAAGCATTTTTACAATTTGAAACAAGTAAATTTTGAAATTATTTTCATGATGAAAGAAAACAACGTCTTGTAAATACATTAGATAATGAATAATGGAAACAAGTAATTTACTTTTTTTATTTCAAATTTTTTTTTTAAGATAAGTTTTGTTAAGGTTCCAATTCCTCGTTCAATTCAAAATTCCATAGATGAATTATTTAATTTAACAACATCAAATAATGGAAATAATGAAATATTAATAATTGAAAATGAAAATTTTGTGTTGTGTAATAGTGCATTACATTTATTTATGTTAGCTCTTGATTATTGTTCATGTACTCAATATTTATTATCATCATCAATAAATGATGTTGAGCATCGTCATATTGAATTATTAAATTTATTCAATTCCAAAACATGTCAATTAGTTTTAGGTGCTGGAACTATTAGATTAGAAAAAATTCGAACTTTTTCTGCTAAAATTCTTGCTATTACATGTAAATGTTTACAATTTATTAAAATTACTTTACCGAAAATAAAATCACATTCTGATCAATTACAAGTAAATTTTTATTTATTTTATTTTTTTTTAAATAAAGATTTCATCTGAATCTTCATCTCAAATATCATCAATATCATCAACAAAACAATTTGAAAATTTAACAAAATTGTATTCTGAACATATCGATGAAATTCATGGAAAATTAATATCAATAATTGAAACTACATTTGATGATACATTATCATCATATGGAGTTCGTGCACCAATGCCAAGTGATTGTTTTCGAACACTTGTTACACGTCATATTACTGCTTTTTATAATGCTGTTGCTAAAATTGTCTCACCTACTGATCTTATTCTTCTTTTTACACGTCTTAATTCAATTTTTAAACAATTATTATCTAAACGTTTAAAAATATTAAGAATTGCAAATGATGGTGGATCACAACATGGACTTTTAACAAGTGATCTTTTGTATTATATTAAACAAGTTCAATCTTTACCTGATTTAGAAATGTTAGAATTACATGTTGATGAAATTGGGACCAACAATTAACAGTTTTCTTTTTCTACTTTTATTTTAAATATATTCAGTTATATTACACACACACAGTTTTTATTTCATCAACAATTTTATTTAAATACAACGTTGTTTTTCATTTCACAATTAAACTTTTTTTTATCATATTCGACATTTGACAAACAATGTTTACCTAATGAAGGAAAACAAATTTTTAGGATTTTTCCAACTAAATACAGGACAATATTTCTAATAATGGAATGATAATAATAAGTTGATAAATGACATACAAAGTTTTATCCTAACTTAATACAATAAATGATATTTATCTAAATAGACGATATTAAATATATAAAATATGAGATATTCTTATGAAAAAAGTAAAGATGTCATAGACTCTTTGATTCTTTTTATTTGTAAAATGTTAATTTCTGTTAGTTAAACATTTATTCCTGATCAACAATACATAAGTAGAATAGTTTAATATAGTGGATATTTTTACAAACTTTATTATTATTTATCTGGTTTATTCGTATGAAATGAAACAACAATTGATGTAAGACAATAATCAAGGAATCCAAATACACAGATTATCATCTGTCAATACTACATTAACTTTGTACTCATCATTTTTGTTTAAACCAAATGACTGACGCCGCTTTTCTATGACATAGTTTCGTGAAATCGGATTACTAAGTAAATGATCACCAATAAATTCTACGATAACCAAGTGTAATTTTGCAAAACCAGTAAGAAAAATATCGATTATTGATACATAGTGATCGTGCCCAAAAATTCTAATTTCGATCTTTGTCAAAGATGGAAAACATTCCACAAATTTTGTCGAAGATGGAAAATATGGCACGATTTGTTCTATAAATCTCGGTTGAAAGTACATGCTATCATCAAATAATCTGAGACTTTTTATTTGGCTGAAAGTAAGTGTAACATCTGGTTTGTCAATTCTTATAAGTGAAACAAGGATTGAAGCATACATTTTAAGTTTTCTCACATTTACACAGGCCTTAAAAATAAAGAAAAAAAATATTTTTTTCGATGAATTATTTCATATTAGATGCAATTGGGAATAAAATCAGTTTTCTCGTATAAGAAAACAAATTAAAAAATGAATAGTTGGCAAAAAAATGATTAAATCAGTTCTATGAGATATTAACCATAATCTAGTAGTTTTTTTACAAGATGATCAACCTAACATATTTCTCTAAAACTTTCGTAAATTTTGAAAATATTGAGTATAAAACTGCTACGAAGAACATGTTAGATTTTCAACAAAAATCTAACATGTTCTTCGTAGCAGTTTTATACTCAATATTTTCAAAATTAATTTCTACTGCTTTACCTTCAAAATATTTAACTTTCGTAAATAATTAAACATACTTTAAAATATATGGCACAATATGTAATTGTCTTGAATGATCGGGACCTCGAAATTCCAAACTAACAATGGTGGACAAATCTATGAGAGATGAAAGATGATTAATATATTCACATGATTCATTTCTCAAAAAATATCTATAAACTGGATAAAATTAATTAATGATTTAATCACAATTAGTTACTCACTTAACGTAAACAGATGTTTTAGAGACGAGATTGATGCCAATTCTTCTCTGAAGTATAACACAAGTGAATTAACATTTCTTAATGGAACATTTGGAGATGATTGAACGGCTTTTCCTTCCATATATCTCGGCATAAAAAACTCTATTGAATTGATGAGCGATTGATATCGATGGTTATTCGTATTTGATGAATCTGTTGATATCATTTCAAATATATCACAACATATATCTACTGGTTTAATAGAGTTATATTGTGAAACACAAAGTTGGTAGTTTAGTGTGCGCAAAACAATCCGTTTATCTAAATATAGAATGATTAATATAAAGCCCATCAATATTATACAATAGTTTTATAGCTTTTTCTTTGTTATGTATTTAGAACGAAACAACAAGGTTAGAATTATTAGCGATATCTTAACAATGATAAGGAACTATAAAGTAAGAAGTGGTTTTTTTTGTCATCTACTTAAGGCATACCAAAAGTAGTGAGGGAAGTACTTTTTTCCTTAGGCAGAGGTCTAAAAAAATTTCTTTTTTTACCAATCGATAGAGCGTGTTTCGCTCTATCTTTCTATGCTATTTGATCACTATTCAGTTGATCTTATAATAATAAAATTTCGATAAGAATTATTTTCATTGAAAATCAGCTGGTAGCATTAGATCATAATGGGTGTGGCACTTTCGCATTCTACTTTATTATCACTTAATACGTTGTATTAGAAAAACAGAATATATCAGAAGATGCAGCGTGAAAAGCTCTACAATTTATAAAGGATCGATTATTCTATAGTTGCACTTTTTATTTTCAAAACGAACAAAACTCTAAACGACCAAATTTCGATATTGCGGAAACGAGATTGTTTTTTAGTAAAAAATGCATTCGGTTTCCCCTATCTCATCTTTTTTATTACCTAAAATGTTTTATTTAAAGAAACAAAATATAATGCAAGATACAGCGTGAAAAGCTCTACAATTTAGAGAGAACAATTATAAAAAGATAAGATAAAAAAAACCGAATTCGTCATTTACTAAAAAAGTCAATCTTGTTTTGCAACGTCAAAGTTGATCGCTCAGAATTTTGTCCATTCTGCAAACATAAAGTGCAACTATAGAATAAGCCATCCTTTATAAATTGTAGAGCTTTTCACGCTGCATCTTCTGATATATTCTGTTTTTCTAATATAACGCGTTAAGTGATGATAAAATGAAATACAAAAGTGTCCCATCTTTATAATGCCATGTTCGTTATGATCTAAATGCTACCAGTTAATTTTCAATGAAACTAGTTCTTATCGAAATTTTATTATTATAAGATCAACTGAATAGTGATCAAATAGCATAGAAAGATAGAGCGAAACACGCTCTATCGATTGGTAAAAAAAGAAATTTTTTTAGACCTCTGCCTAAGGAAAAAAGTACTTCCCTCACTACTTTTGGTATGCCCTAAGTACAATCATATCTCATATTTTTCGGAAAACTATTTTCATCAAAAGGGATATTCATTGGCGATATATAAGAAATATAAAATAAGTTCCACGAATAATGTTTTATCTTTAGTTCTAGTATTTTACAACGAACTCTTTTAGATTTTTCTATTTGATATAAAACGAAAGCACCTCATTTTCTTTAAATGTCGACAGAGAAACATGTTCCACTTTTTCTATTGCTTGTACTCTCACTATCAAAACTTCAGCACAGGAGTTGCAGCGGAGAGCAACTGAAAAGAAAGATTTTGAGAAGAAATTGTTGAAAAAAAAGAGACATTTGAAAAAGTAAGAAAAAAATGATTTTTCATGAGTCCTGCGCTACAACACTAAAATTATGTTAGAATTCAAATAGTAGACGATAGACACGAACTCAGAAGAGAGCAAGTTTCAATCATAAAGATTTGGCTTCTCGTCATAGATGTATTTGTGTTTCTATCCTCTTGAAGTCTCAATAGTTCTCTCGACGATTTCACAGGTAAAATATGTTCATCAACGCATGAACTTCTTTTCTCTGAATCGATCATAAAATTCACATATTGTCGAAGTATCTTTTTGATACGATATTAGAGGCATATGGCCGTTATAAAAGTATCATTTTTTCTCGTTATTCGATGAACGGAACGAAATCCTTAAAGTGAATTATGAATAGAGCTGTTTACAAGCACCATATGTTGTACTGTCAAATGTTAGGTGCCCTTCTCTTTTTATCTATCAACAATCATTCAAAAAAAAAACTGAATTTCTTGTGTTCGATTGAGTAAAAATCTCAGTCGAATATTGATATGCAATGAAAGCTCATTTGCACAAGTATATGTAGGACTAACTATGATGAAATCAAATTTTATCATGCTTGATCACTCTCTACTGGGTATATGCTCACAATTTTGCGAAGACTCATGATAATTATCTTACGTCCTGTATATAAGTATCGCGTAAATCACAGTCCCACATGCATATCTTAATATAAGCGTGATGGATTTTCCATTGGATTTGTGGTGAACTAAACATTCTCTCGAACTCTGAGAGCTAACTTTTTTAACAGCATGTATACCAAGTATTAAAATAATGTACACATCGTATGCTGTTGCCAATATACATATTGCTTTATACGTTGCTCAAATGAAGTTTCTCCTTGAAATATAAAATAGTATATATATTAACAACAATATATACTACGTATTTTACTTTACATGTATAACACATCTGCGGTTAGAAACGTTGCTCAGAATCTTCTACCTAACATTAACACTGCTCAAATGTTTCCCGATGCTTCTGAGTGAGTATTCATATGAAAAATAAAAGAATAGTCATAGGATCTGCTAACAAATAAACAACATCGTTTCCTCCACTTACATCCTTCGTAAAGTGTTTTCCATTGACTGGCAGCCATATGCCAACCATCATATTGTGTGACAAAACATCGAAACGAATCAAAAATCGACTTTAAATCAAATAATTCTTCACGCATTAGAGATATATAAATATCGAATTTGTTTAAATGTGGCACATGAATCGTCAATAGATTTTGCCAGATATTTCCATTGAGTAAGACGTCATCAAATGGTGTAGCACGATGTTCCATGATAAATGTAAAATTAAGTTCATGAAGATTGGGCATACAATAAAGAATGAGACCAAGTGAATGAATATCACAATGTGTCAATATTTGCAAACTGAATGTTTGTAATGATGATACTATAGGCAAATCATCTTTGTTTATAAATAAAGGATTTGAAATACTAAAAAAAACACATTGTTTTATATATCATTTTCCTCATATTATATCAGCAGATGATTTATGATGTTATTTAATTTAACAGTCTTACTTAAAATTGATATTATATTGTGACATCTTTGAACTTCTAATTAATACATTCAATTGTCGCAATGATTTGTGTATACGAAGAATAGGAATTAAAGAATAAATCGAGATTTTATCAAAACTTCTGTAAAACCACAATTCCAAATATATAAGATTTGTAGTCATAATTGTACTTGTCAGTAATTCAGGATAATTATAATGAATTCGAAGAGTGGCACGGTGAAGTGAGAATGGTGTATTCAGCAATACCATTTCCCTGAATAGATGTGCATGATTTCTGATTAATTGATCATTTTTAGCATCATAAGATTGAAATATATTAAATGATACAAGTTGAGTTTGTTTCTTTAGCTGATTGATGACATTTATCAGTTTGGATGAAGTCTCAAGACAGCGAAATGTGCAGAAACGAAGAGTAAGAAATTTATAACTTTCGAAAAGGTACTCAATAATATTTCTTTGATCAGAAATTTCATCACATATATCTAACGAAATGACTTGATGGGAACGAAATGTCAAATAATGACACAGATGCTCAATCTGATGTCGATACTACGTTGAATTGATAATTACATGAAGACGATAATATTTTAAAATAGATGAAATACGTGTATTAAGAGAATTAAACGCCAAGAATAGATCCAATACATTTAAATGATCAAAGATTTCACAAAATACATCGTTCGATAATTCTTCGAATAAAGTAGGATTGTCCATTTCATTGACTGATAAAATAAATTATGAATATATATGTATATCAAAGATATGACAAATGACGGATAACAAATCAATCGACCAATACATTAAGCGGTCATTGTATATCTGTCCGATGTCGACCGTTCATGCCATTATATTTTGATTGACTGAACAGATATTACGCGGTCAATCACACAAAAAATAAGACAAGTTAAGCAATGAGATTGGTGTTTCTACGTAGCAACCAGGGCTCCGCGTGGGATGGGATAATCCCATCCCATCCCGTGGGACATAAATTTTTTTTTTAAAATCCCATCCTATCCCATGGGATGAGAATTTTTTAGCCTTTCATTTTATCTCGTGAAATCTGTACTTCCTGTAAAAACTTTCTATTGATTGAGAAAAAAATTCCTTCAATATAGATGTCTCATTTGATGGTTTGAACTTCGAACAAAACAATTAGAAAAGTATTTTTTATTAGTCTTTAACTGGTTACCTAGCACAACCGCTAAGTGGTGTTAAAATTGACAAGAATGAATCAAAGTATAAACAAAGACAATGGTTAAATTAAATATACTGTGATAAAACAAGCACTTTTATTTAAAACAAAGTTTTCTTGTCTTTCTCCTCTCTTTTCGTTATTGCGTAAGATGGTCATGTGATCATCTTTGTCAAGGAGAAATATCTAGAAGATATTGCTCTTATATCTTTGTTTTCTTCTCTTTTTTCCTCTCTCTCGTCATGTGTGATGTCTTTTTGTTGATATAAAAAGGGATGAATTTTTCGGAAGAAAGGAGGATTGTACACACTCACACTTAATAACGATCTATCTCCGTTCATTATACAGCCAACAGCTGTAACATCTTTATAGTATGTCTGTCAAAGATTCATCGTCTATTCTTGAAAGTCTATCTGATGAGTATATTCTCTTACTTATCACTCTGTGTTCATGCAAATGATGATATGTATTTTTAAGACAGATAAAAAATGATTGTAGACTTGATTATAATAAAACTGAGAATATAGCATGATCTTCTGGAACGCTTAGTGTCGTTGATAGAGTCGATAATTATACAGGACCTTTGTAATTGAAACGAAATTTGACTGTATGAAAATTCATGGGATGGGATGGGATGGGACAAGAGTTTTTTGTCCCATCCCATCCCATGGGACGAAGATTTTTTTTTAGTACCATCCCACGGGATGAAAATTTTTTTTGATACTTTCCCATGGGATGGAACTGGTTTTAAAAAATTATCGTCCCATCCTATGGGACAGTTAAAAAAAATTCATCCTATGGAACGACTTTTTTCGTCCCATCCCATCCCACACAGAGCCCTGGTAGCAACGGTCATTATATGTTGGTTGATTAACTTTAAAATGAGTCGGTGCGACTACAGGGTATTATTCGTTAAGGCTTCAACCACATCGGTGCACTTGGTAGAAGAAAATGTCTTGAAACTTTCTAAGAACAAGATTAAAACAGTAGATTCTCAATTTAATCTAGTATGTCTCTTCGGTTCAAGACAAATTTTCAAGATATCTGTCACACAAATCACTATATCTCTAGTTGTATAATGGATTATACAAGTGCAGTTTATGCACTTGTTATAACTTCGTACGAAGACGTAGTTGAGTTGTGTTGAGTGTTTTAATGGATTCAGTGCATTGAAAAACAAGGAAACTGTCATATTTGATGAAAAAAATTCAGAAATATACAGGGTGTTTCATAACCTTTACGCCCAAGGGGAAAACAGCTGAAATCAGATTTTTTTGATTTTTTTTAATTTAAAATCAAAAAAATCAAAAAGATCTGATTTCAGCTGTTTCAGTGTTGACTGATGTTTTGAACAACACAGATTAGAAATTTTCTGATTTTTTTGATTCTTTTGATTTAAAACTGATTGAAAATCAAAAAAATCAGCCGTTTTCCCCTAGACGCGTCATTACTTTTGGATAGCCCTAAATATCAGGTTTTTTATAAAGTTCAGATACTCGTTCTTCCATCAAAATGAAAGTTTCATCTTTTGTTTTACCTAAATAAATGAAGACATTAGTAATAATTCTTTTCTATCAAATATTCAAACCATGAATTTTAACATAAAGAGAATTTGGATTAACACAAAGTGCAAGATTAAATGTTAATATCCATGGTGTTGTTGTCCATGCAACAAGTTTTACTTTTGACTAATCAACAAATGGAAATGAGACCCATACAGCTGAATCATCAACATTTTTATAATTTAGTCCATCTTCATAATTTGATAATGGTGTACAACAGCCCATTGAATATGGCATTACTTTAAATCCACGATAAACAAAACTTTTTTCATATAATTGTTTAATATTAAACCAAACTGATTCCATAAACCATGGATACATTGTTTTATAATCAATCCATCGACCCATTCGATCAACAACATCCTTTTTGTATACAACATAGATTTCATCAAGATAAATTAATATAAAATACATACTTCCCATTCTTTAGCATATCTCATCACAATTTGTCGACAATGATTATTGGGTCTAGGACAGTTGGTCGCACGGGCAGTTGGGCGCTGACATTTGCTCGCTAAGACATTTGGTCGCTAGGACGGTTGCTCACTAGGACAGTTGGTCGCGACGTATAGCTTAGAGAGAATGTGATAGTCAAAAAGAAATAAATACTATGTTTAATTATATAGAGTATCAAACAGAGAACAGTGTACCGAAATTTGAACAATAATTTATTAATAATCTAACAACAAATATTTACAATTTGGAATAATACAAGAGAAAGAAGATACAAATTTTATAGAGACAATAAACGTCCAACGCATGTTAATTGGTCATAAATATTTGAATGTGGATTTTCAATCAGTTGTTTGAGTCGTCTATTAAATGATTCATTTTTTCCTACCGGTGGTTGTCTTCCTGACATCGCATTAATAATGTCCGAATGTATGTTGTTTTCTTCTTTGATTAATTTGTGTAAAAATGTCCATAAAGTTGGATGACTACATTGAAAAGCGCAAGTTATTTTTCTGTGCCAACCATCGACATTATTATTTGTTCGATGTAAATCATTTTTGACGCGTGCTACCAAATTCCAAAAATCAATTGGATAAGGTGCTTGTCTTCTTGTATGCCCACGTATTCGTCCGATATAATTATCCTCTATATAATCTAATATCGGTTGGTAATCATTATCAAGATTCGAACATAGTAATTCAAAACCATCAATAACTAAAGATGATTCGATAAGTGCTACTGCTATTATCTTGTGTATATTGTCAGCAAATGTTACATCTGTCTCATACAGTTGCTTGAAACCATGCGTCTAAATACACAACAGCACCAGAATAGAACTATAAAAACTTTTATGATAGAAATAATTTACCTGGAGAAACCGAAGCACGTTTTGACAAAAGTGAAAGTAGCAACCACTTAGTTCTGCTGCCGGAAACGTACGATTAAATACATTTATTGTAGCTTTTTCGAAATCCATCATTACTCGCTGTGGTTGCCATGCTGGCGCCAACTGTATAATTTCATCAACCATTATTTGATAAATTTCTTCCTTTTTCGATGGTAAAAGAATAAAAGCCACAGGTATGACATGATCACGATAAGTGGCGTGTATAGCAAATAATTGAAAAAAGATTTGTGGTACTATTTTGAAAGTACCATCGATGAAAAATTCCTTTATCAAAAATTATTAATCGGTTAAAAGTAATATTTTGAAACTTACTGTGGCATTTTCCATGATTGTTTTTTGTTCATCGGTAAAAAAAATTAATAATTGGTTGGAGCCTTGACCGATATCTTTCTGAAAAAAGGTGTCGTCACGAGTTGTTTGATGATATTTTTGTGAAATAACAGGAAAGTCAATGCTTGTTGGTGTTGGTTCTGTAGTATTTTCTTGTCGCCAACGACGAATATTTCGTTTTAAATTGTGATTATTTGGCAACTGAATACGCACCTCGTCTGATACACCAATAGTTACTTGTGTTACAATATTATGTGGATTTGTTTGATTTTGTTCTGACTCTTGTTTTAATTGTTCATAATATTTACGAGTTGCTTCACATCGTGAATTACCAATATGATTTTCATGTTCACCAACTGTTTTAATGAATTCATAATTTAATTTTGTACGTAATCGGCCATGACAGAAATATTTTCTGGAATATTCACATTGCCAATAGATTTTTGTTTCACTTTTCCGATCAATTGTATATGAATAGCCATTGTATATTAATAAAGGTGTGTTTTTCGACGTTTCTGATAGAATAACTGACATTATTACTGTTTGCGATGTCATTCTGTTAATTTTTTTGACTTATATATACACATTTCGTTGATTACGAGTTGTCATTCCATTAGAATCATGAAATTGAGAAATATTGCAATAATCAAATCAATTAGTCAATGATGATGATCATTCTCAAATTGAAAATTATTCGATGGGTCATTTTATTTTGTTACTTTCGTCAAACTTTTTCTAAAATTATATACTGCGACCAACTGTCCTAGTGAGCAACCGTCCTAGTGACCAATTATCCGTTTCCCCTCCAGAAGTTATCCTGAATGTAGAAATGATTTGGTGCATTCAACATATAAATAATGATCTGATGTGATTCAAAATCATCGGGGAATATTAGAAGCAATTAGAAATTGTCGAAAATCGTTTTAAATCAGCCAAAATCAGTGTAAATCAAAGTGTACTTACAGTTAGATTAACAGCAGTCTACTGATTTCCCCTATCTCCATTGATATATTTGATTTTCGAAATTCTTCACGACAGGGCTACTCGCTTTGTATGATTTCTAGATATTTGCATTGCTTTTATGGATCTGTAGTGAACAGACAAACCTAGCACTTACTAATGAAAATGAGTAGAGATTAATAGAATCGAGAAATTGATTCGACCGTCTCTACATTTCATATAAAAGTTTTAGAAAAATTTCAACTTGAAGATAAAATTTTATACAATAAATAATTCGCATTCAGGGTATATCACGTATTGTCTTGTTTAAAAAAGACACGAAGAAATTATAAGTAACTGGAACTACGAAATATCAAAAGTGCTATTAACCTGAAAAACAGTTATAATAAAAATTTCTACTACTTTCGATAGATTTGAAGAAGGTGCTGCAAAATTCATTTTCTCTAGTTGAAATTTGACCTCCACCATGATCTTTCATGCAAGTGGGTAGTCAACGTTAACGACCGTTTACGGACATATACGATAAAATACGATGATAGTGCATCACACCGTTTACAATCGTTTACGACCGAGCCTCATTGACCTGGGGACCTTTGATTATTCATTTATTAAAAAAATCTACTAGATGTAAGTTTCACTGTCTCTCTCTCTCTCTCTCTCTCAAAATAATTAACTCCAATACTAACGATTCTTGTTCAGATTAGAAAAATGTCGACGAAAGAACGAGCAAAGACAAAACGAGCGTCCGAAACATGTTGCTAAACTAAATATCGCATATTTACGGATGAATTAAAGAGTGTTCCTAGAGGTTCGACTGCATTTTTGTCGCTTTGATTACGAGAACGAAAGAGAATTTATCCTATTCAATACAAGTATTGTTTTTTCAGTATTTTACATTGAAGAGAGAAGAAAAGCCTGTGGTAGGAAGTATTGGTTTAACGGACTCGTAGAACACGTCTGAAAAAGATGATATATAAAGTGTTGTGTTAGCCTAAATAGCCACACCACCACTATTGTCGATGAAAATGAGAAAAAAGACATCACCGACAATCATATAGTGAATGTTTTATTCCGTATGAATAGTTTAGGTTCCGTTAAAAACGAATAAATTAAGTATCTAGGGCCACATTGTCACGTTCAGTTCCGAAATTACTCCATATAGATATATAATATAATATGAAACTGTATAATTATGTCCGGGAGTTGTTAAAAATGTTTGACTTAGAAAGTCTTGTGTAAACATCGATCCATCAGCATAGAACCATGTACCACTGTGCGCTTGAAAATACGGATCAGAATTTTCCAGTCCACCACCATATACGCCATTCAATGGATTGGAATAATTCCATGAAAAATTGCCTTGTTCAAAGTCGCCATCTTCAATCAAATTTACAGTTGCATTACCTATATCATAGACGCTCACATCATCCAACAAATACCACTGTGCATCGTTGCGAATTCCAAATACCAATTTTGCAATGGTATTGATTGCTGTATACGTATGCAAATAATGCGTCCAATTGGGTGAATTTGGCCAATTAAGTTGATAGTTAAGTTGGGTTTGACATGTCAAATAATCACATAGTATACATTGCGTACCATTCCAATAGTAATGATAAATACCAATTGTAGCACATTGACATGTACTACTGTTAACATTACATGTTAAATTGAGATCTTGACGGCACCAGTTCGATTGTGCACACGTTGACGGTGGATAAAGTTGATTTATACAATATGTACCATTCCAAAATGTATTGGACGAGCATTGATAACGTTGTGTTAGACTATTACAAACGAGATAATGATCCGATTCGTAGTTATTTGTGCATGTTTGATTGTAGTTTGAAAAAAGTGAGAGACCATTAGTAGGATAATAGATAATTGCACCAACGATTGATTGTGAAAAATTGTGAACAATCCCTGTACTAATATAACCTTCAAATAGACGACACTGATTAGCGGAACTATAATCAAATGTACGACAGAAAGAATTATAACTGCAGAGTATACCGCAGAGTGTAAGAGATTCTACATTGTACAATGTGGATATGTGTTCTACTTGGTTAACTGATGTAAATTGAGTGTCATACGGTTGAAGATCTATGTAGGTAGACATAATATAGTTCGGATGTGAAAAAATAATGCAAGATTGCCATAGAAGCCCGAACACAAGAAAGGTGATGTTCATCATGTTTTTCAGTGAAATGATTGTGTAGTTTCCAAACGATATATAGTAAAACATATCTTTTTATCCACTTTATCTGAACTATGAAAGTGCTTTTACACACTTTGCCCATATCGGCATCCATCATATATGTTAAAGCTTTTATTCTTTTGAGTATGATTGCATTTTTGAAAATAAGCATAAAGTGTGAGAAATAACCCACTCTGTCAATAGCAAACGGTTGTTTCTCTGTAGCCATCGACTAATGATATACATTATAGATGAGTCTTTTTTATCTGCGCAAAGAGAGTCGTTTTTTTACTTAGTTTATTGTACTGTAATAGACAATCGGTTCACAAGTTGGGAAATAGAATGAATACTTTACATATATTTTTTAATACATAAATATAAAAGAAAGAAAGAATATGAAAAAGGAAAGAATAGAGAAATAGACGGATGAAGAGGGGTGAGTTAAACATAGTGAAGACGATGATCAATAAGTATTTACGGTTTTATATTCGAAAATTTTCTTCAAGTCGCCAGAGAAAGATTGTTAATCGCAAAACAAAAATTACGAAAATAAAACTTGAAATTTAATTTTTTTTTCGAACATTATGTAATTACTTCTGTATTTTCAATACTTTCTATTTTAAGCATGCGACATCCGAAGGGTAATAGATTGCATTCTCTTATCCATGACGGTGAAGAATACAAATCCTAAAAACAATAAAATGAATAAATAACAGACTCACTAAAGCTTGCTCGTTATTATCACATTCCTCTTTGTAAAGTAACAATTCGCATAATAATGTTCCACAACTTGATTGGAAAACTCATTGAAGAGTGGAGAAGAAAATATGTCTTCCCAGATCTTTGACAACCTGTTTGGAAAATGATATAAACTTTCTTTACAATGAGCAAAAAGAAACAGAACGAATGATGAATCGTTTACTTATTACTGTTCGATTGAAGGGTGACATCTTATGGTCAAACGATATAGTATTCATATAAATAATCGATAATCATCTTTGAGCAGAACAAGGTATCACAAAATATGCTGTTTAACATACTTTTGTCATTATGTATATAGACGAGTACGGGACGATGATGAAATAAGATAGTGTTATATATTGATATCAAAACAGATGTAGACAAACCTCTTTAGTCACAAGTGAAACTGAAAGCTGTTTCACAAGTATCTATAAAAAACCCGGAGAAAAACGTCGAACACGCATTTTAACGATACATTAGAAATACGTGAAATGATTCAATACCATTAATTTGATTTTGACATGCATTAGAAACTTTGAATAACACTTTCTTTTCGCTTGACATTAAAAAAACTGCTCAATAGTTGAAAGACTCGCTTTTTTTTCTTTTGATAATAAATTATCGTCGTTGTTTTTCAACCAAACCTGTATATTTCATCGTATGAGATTAAAATAATCAAACTTATACATAATATGATATGCATAGACTGATGCCTCCAACCAAATGTTGTTACATGTCGATGGTGGATCATCGGAGGGATTTTTTTTTCGTGCCTTGTTAGTATACTTTTTCTGTGGACATTAAAATTAAAAGTAAAAATCGAATTAATAATTGGTTGAAAAAGATGTGACACTTGCACATTTTCGTTGCATAAAACGGTTGTATTGATAAACTTTATGTTAAATAATAATAAAACTAAGAGAAGAACAATTTTAGTATTGACCATTCCCAATAACCTTGAAGATAAAAGATTATTTTTATGTATACAGTTAAGATAAAAGAATAAATATTTCATTTATTCTTTTAGGATTCTGTTTGAATAAACTCATATTAAGTATATCTATTCATTTTTCGAACAAATCAATGGACAATTGTTGGAAACGTCAACCGCAATATCAGAAAATGAAATCATACGAATGCGAAATACTATTTTAGTATCTTCGATTAAATTGATCTTTAAATAAAGATTTTTTTGTTTTCATATAGTGTCGAATACAACGACAATGATGAACATCTAAGTAAACTATTAATCTCTTTATTTATTTTCTATTCTTTAAATAAAATTTAACGTAATAATACAAAGTAAACCTGTCTACATCACTTATTTTCGAAACATTCAAATTAAAAAAAACTTTTTTTCAATCAAATGAATAATTTTTCTGCGTGTCTCATCGTTGTCATTAAGTCTTTTCTAAATTTTAACTCTTTAGAAAGATCATCATCTTTGTTTCTATATGATCTTTGGTAAAAATGAAAATATTCTTTCGTTCATCTAAAAATGGCACTATTCTATTCAAAAACAGATATAAAGTATTTTCTATGACATATTGACATAGACTGTCATTGTTCGTTTTGTTTTTCGTTTTTTTGTTCTTTTCTGTAGATGGTGTTATCGTCTATATATACAGGGTGTAAAATAACCATTACGTCCCCCTCTATAACTTAAACTAAAAACGATATCACAAAGTATTTTATACCAAATTAAAGCGCATGAAAAACTGGATTTATGAGTGTAATTAGAGCGATAATTACACTTGACATTATCGAAATGCCTTGAAATTTCTTGAATTCCATACGAAAATGCACTTATATTTTATGATTTTCACTCTTCGTATAAATATTTTCACCAAAATAATAGCAGATTCGTAATCTCC